>WFKH01011926.1:85950218-85963039 GCA_016163765.1 Magallana hongkongensis | reverse complement strand
CAGCCAATCGGATTTCAAGGAAGCCAAGGAAAAATCAAGGAAAGAGTTGACCTACATGTATTTCGCTTTTATCTATTTGTTATCTTAAAAGTAAATGCGGTTTTTTAAAACAACACATATAATCTATTACTCATACATATTATTCTTGTACCTATGCACTCTTTGTTTACTTAATAAACATTCCGTTGTAAATCGCATATACAGTGACGTCACATTTAATATTAAGATAAAATCAAACCGGTCGTTACATGTAACAAATGTTAAAACATCAGATATCCCTGTTTAGTTCCATCCCAAAAGTTTGGTTTTACGTTTTCAAATGAGACATTGTACACTCCTTAAGTGACGTCATCCAACCGGAAGAGAAACTTGTATCATGTTATTGAGATTGATTAATTAATTAATGATATCTCTAAAGATTAATTAGTAATATTTACATTCCATTTTGCAGGTAAACCTACTGCAGATATAGCACCATAACACAGACAGGGTACTAAAAGGTTAAATCACGAGTTTTGATTGTGACGTCACAAACGTTGAACGCTGATAAATACAACGTCACAAGCGAAAATCAAAGATCACGCTTGTGGCTGTTACTGTGGCTCTTCCATTAATTTGAACTTACCCATAGGATAATACAGTAATTTTGAGGTGTAATTCATATTTGCATACAAGGCAAGACACAGGTGCTTGAGGACAGGACCCCAACCCAACCCCCCAACCCCCCAACCCCCCAACCCCCCAACCCCCCGATTTAGACCCCCGGGGTTGTTGAAAGTCAACTACCCCGGGGGTTTAAATCGGGGGGGGGGGGGGGGCGGGGCTGTGTCCTGTCCTCAAGCACCTGTGAAGGCAAGAAGGTAAAAAAATGTAAATATAAGCATTAAATCCTTATTTTTTGAAAGATATAGTCTCATAACTGCAACGATGTGTGCAAAAAAATTTTCATAACGCGCGTTATTTGTATGCACACACCGTTGCAGTAATGAGACTATATCTTTCAAAAAATAAGGATTCAATACGTAAATATTTACATTCACTTTCTTTCCCCCTATTAAATTGCATTGATTGATTTGCGTGATATTTACGCATAACACAGAAGACCCAATCACCAAATCTGGTGCGTATGAATACATTCAGTCTTCCTTCAGTATTTCTCGAAGAACATGACTGACTCTCCTAGCGACTTCCACCGGATCACGACCTGATATTATACTTACGCTGATTAATATTTCATTGATGTAAATATATCTTAACAGTTAAATGAATTCAATTGATTAATTTCTTAGTACACTAAAAGTAAATTCATCAAATTACAGAATGAAAAATAAAATTGTGTTATTAGAATTTAAAACGCTGTGCACTATTTTTGTCAGCATCATTCGGCTGTTCCAATGGCTCTTCTGTTAATTGCGCATTACTCGTTGAATAAGGCAGAGATTTTTAAAAATAAATCATATTTGCGGAAAGGGAATAATTGTTAAAAAAAGTAAATGTTATTCAATTTGTATGCACACACCGTTGCAGTTATGAGACCACATCTTTCAAAAAATAATGATTCAATGCTTAAATAACTTTTTTGCAATTGAAATTACAGTCTTTATTCCATAAAATTAAAATTAAAACACCAATATCAAGAGCAAATAACTTCGATATTCCACAAATCGACCTTGAAAGTGTTTCTATGGGAACTGCAGAGACATTATAACAGCCGTGAAGAGGTCGCATTCATTCTTTTATATTTACATTCTACTGTGTTTTTCCATTAAATTCTGTGATCTTCAAATGCCTCTAAATGCAACAAGTAGTCAAAGGTTAAAATGACGAGATTTATTATGACGTCACAAACGTTGAACGCTGTAAACTGCAACGTCACAAGCGAAAATCAAAGTTCACGCTTGTGGCTGTTACTGTGGCTCTTCCATTAATATTAACTTACCCTTAGGATAAGATAGGAATTTTAAGGTATGAATCACAATTGCAGACAAGGCAAGAAGTTAAAAAAATGTAAATATAAGCATTGAATCATGATTTTTTGAAGTATGCACTCTCATAACTGCAGCGATGTGTGCATACAAATTTTCATAACGCGCTAACGCGCGTTACTCAATTTGTATGTACACACCGCTGCAGTTATGAGACTATATCTTTAAAAAAATAATGATTCAATGCTTAAACAACAGAGATACGCCGGTGTCGCTCCATTCCTTTGATATTAATACTAAAGAAATGAGAAATCAACACGAATCACTCCCTTTTTATTTCTCTTAAGTTATAATGTAACAGCATTCGATTTCCATCGGAAATTCTCGGGCATTTCAGGTTAGCGGAAAAAACCTCGAATATATAACTATGCGTCAATGACAACCTCTTTTCATAAACTTTGATTTAATTAAAGGGAAATGTATTTTATGCTGATATTTGACCTAAATTTATGTAATTCATATAACCTTCCACAGAAAAAAAATATTCAAGGGTGTTAAGCTAATGCTTAAATTGATGAGAAGTGACTCCATTTTGTATAAAATTCTAAAATCCGGTTAATACATAGGCGTTTTTCCGAGCTCCACCAACAATTGCAATTGCATGAGATTCATACATCGGGATTCTTCTCTGAATAAAGAAATAATACAGGTCATTTTGGGGGAAAGGTGTGGCCATTGAGCAAGAACTAACAAAATATAGGTTGATTTTGACAAGTGACGCAATCCAATATTGACGTCACACATAAAATTGTTCCTTATCGTTCATTCTTTGCACTTAAATATTATTCTAATTGCAACCATATGTACTTTTTTTCGATTTCTAGAAATTAACTAAACAAGACAAGCAGTCAGTTGGTCTCCATCCTCTGTACGTTTCCCTGCTTTCTTACATTTGCAAACCTTTTTAAATTAGAAAGAATTTTATAAAAACAAAAATTAAAAATTTATTATTTGAACAAATATTATGTGAATGTTCGCATTGTGTACTGTGAATAAATCCATCGTTTCAACAAATATGAACGTCTGACAAAATGTCTTCGTTTTATGAGCCAGCACTGACTTCCTTTACTTTATGCTGTTGATATAATTGGTTAATGTTCAATCTTTGTCAAATGGCTGTCTACACGATATCACAGCAACGTTAAAAGGTAATGGATGACGTCACAATGGCGTTAGCTTCGGTAAGAGCAATATGGCATGTTCATCATACGGCATAGTTCGTGGAATGGGGGATTGATCCCATAATCCCTCTTGACGGAAGTTCCTTCAAATCGCCCTAAAATTTAGAAACAAAACAAACAAGAATCAGAAAAGAGAAACAGCGTCAGTATAATATACACAGAGAAAAGCCGTCGATTGTCGGACAAAAACGTTTTATAAAACTACATGGTCGGTGTCATTTTATAGCATTATTCTACGTCTAAATAAAAGAGAACAATAAATTCAAGCTTAATATTTTGTTTAGATAAAACAATTATTTTCTCTTTGTTATCATATACCCTTCTTCTTTTGTGATATCGCTTTTCGTAATCACTGGCATTTATCGCTGTATCAAAATTATGAGGTAAAAACAAAATGATTTTTTTTACCTGAGTTATAGTCACGTGGAACTAAAGTTCGAAGGTTGAGGTCGGTGTCAAGGTCATCACTGCGCAAGCGCCGAATGAAGCTCTGTAGGAACGCGGATCTGGATTGTGGACTTGATTCAGGATTGGTGCTGACTGAATCTGAAAGAAATATCAAAAGAACTCAAACATCAGGAATTGACCTGTTTTGTACAATCTCTGTCAAGCGCCGCTCTTTTAATGTGTCTAAATGTCGGCAATCCTTTCAAACCAGGACTTCAACAAACGTTATTTTTGTGTTCAGCAATTTATGACATCCCAAAACTGCGGCTGATGTTGGTTTAAATTAAATAATCGGACACTAAATTCGTAACATCGAGCCCCTAAACAGACTAAATCTATCCATTCGATCGATCTGGCTGACAATAAATCTATCGCTTACTGTGATTTCATTGACGAATGCAGCGAGACTGGGATTTTCTCGGTTCGGTCTGTTTGTTCAAGATACACAACTTACCCAGATCCGCGCATGCGCAATCGATTGTTCAACCAACCTTGGATTCATTTTAATTCTGAGATTAAAAATCAAGATGTGTTGAAGCATACAGGAAATATTATGTATTAGACGCAGAGAGAGAGAGAGAGAGAGAGAGAGATATTTTATTTCTATAAGACCTTTAAAGATAATATTGAATTGATGTAACGTATATATCAGTAACTTTGACAGGTGCACGATGTTTGTGTGCGCGGAAGGTCAACGATAAAGTGAGACTTATACTATTCACAAGTTGATCTATGTTGGCGGACAGTGTTTTCCCTGTCAACGTCTTCTCATCATAAATAAAGGTTTCGAAGCCTTAACCATTATAACACAGGAATGGAGGACGTCTTTTGTCCTTTTGTCTTCAATTTACATCCAACGCATCAAACAATTCTGTTTTTTAAGTCTATCACTCGACTTTATAATGAATACATTAAACCTTCATTTGATGGGGTACCATTAATGTATCTTATTGATTTGAATATTTACTTAACGTTAGGTTTTTATTCCTCGGAATATCTGAAATCATGAACATGTTAATCCATTTCTGCAGAACATAAAATGTTATAGATATTATTGCATAATTATAAAGATAAGTTAAATTACCAACATGCTTCCATTTTGGATCTTTTGAAACAATCATATCCATAACATTAATCTCTATAGAACAAATCACTATATGGTACACTTAACATAACCAGTATAGAATGTGGATAGATACTTGTAGGCAAGGTAACTATCAATCGTAATGGTTAATCTATTTTTACAAGGTAGGGATATGATATTTCAGAGAACACCGTAATAAGAAAAATGAATCAAACTGAAGCCTACATTATGAACAGATATACACTGTTTCGGAGTAATTGTATTCGGAACTCCTTAATACTATGCGTATCAATATATACAACCCCTTTCCCCACTCATCGTCTGATGAGTAACGGAACCTCTTGATGATTTACGTATCAGTTAAATATAATTCTGACATCAAAGCTATCAGCATACAGACAAACACAAACGGAGACCGAATTGTCTCGAGCACTAGCTTCCGGTTTGTGACGTAGCATACCCTGGGCACTCCCTTTGTTTGATAATCTGCGTCTTCTCTATGTTTTTTTTGAAAGCTATCAGCCTTACATCGGAGATAATGAATTTATTTTCAAGACATCAAGCATCTAGTTTTGTTAATTGTAATTGTACAACGTCAACAGATCTCTCTGAGACGATCACTCGGTCATTGTATATGCAGATACATTATTTCTGGCCACTAGATCAAACGCACTTCGGATCAAGACGACAGTCCTGAATATACTGCATTGACCATTATGTTGATGAAAACAATGATGACCATGGCAGGGATATGGATATAAAAGAAATAAAAGCGTCAGAATAATGTTTCAATGATTTTAGTAGCATCAAGACCTCAACTCAAAGGGTAAAGAGAAAGAGGTGCGTTCGATAGAATATCATATGATTCACTTACTTATCTAAAACATGATTTGCTAGATTCCACTTAATGTTGCTTTTTCAGTTTGTTGTTGCTACTTTGTTAATCTTCATTTTAATACAGCTTTTTACAAGCAGCTACTTAGGACTTACAATAGAAATAATGATAATCACTCTTAGTAAGGACAGGTAGTCACTGACAACCACCAATCACCAGCTCTAACAGGAAAGACCACGGAATATTATGTTTCTTTTCTCAACTTCTGAAAGGCTTTATTGGAATACCAAATCTGGAAGAAGGCCATACTTTAATAAAACTGAACAGAGCATGGTAGAGTTTGTGAATGCAACTGATTTGCGATTTGTATCAGATAATTCCCTGGAGTTTTTTTGTAAAGGAACTAAAATCACCGATCACTTGTTTCAGAAAAATTAAAACGGACGTTAATTGCGGCCTTCCAATTAACACTGAAGTGGCGCGGTATCTCTAAAAAGCCGCCTCAGAAGCTTAAGGTTAAGTGTAACCGATAAGAACAGATCTAACCTAACGGTGGGAGGCGTACAAGACGGATTAAGACAGCTGGACGGTCGCAGCCTTTTTTAGACCATTTAAATCTCCTTAAAAAGAAGAGTTCTGTAAAGATATAAAAAACATGCAAACTATAATGTAAAAATTTATGGAGTTTTTTTTTTCATTAAAAAAAGTTTATAGTTAAAAACTTTCAGGTTGATCAGACGGTTCATTAGGTAAACGACCGAGCCTTCTTAAGAGTCCTCTCCATGTAACACACTCTTGTTATTACCAACAAGCGTTAATATATTTCATAAAAACGTCAGCTAAAGATCACGAATGTCAGAGTAAACATTGATAATTTGTCACAATATCGAGTTAACATCTCCTGGACCCAACAAATTAAACATGCATAGGTAGGCTTTTGGAGATTTATTTTTTCGATTGCATGATACCAGGTATCTGTGACGTATAAAATTTTATTTTACATGAACCACGTCACAGTAATAAAAGGGAGTTTCTCTGTTCTGTCGTATTGTCACTGCGCATAATCGATATAAGACGCAATTAAGATGTCGTAAAACTTAAACTATTTACGACAGTCGAAGAGGTTGACCTTCCGGTAATTGTAATAATGATTTATGATAGCGAACGACAAATCTAACGTGTGGAGAGAGAGAGAGAGAGAGAGAGAGAGAGAGAGAGAGAGAGAGAGAGATTGTTGCAGTGCAGCTGTGTCTGTTAATATTAGATTTGCTCCTCTACGATGTGCAAGACAGAGGGGTATTAAAAGGAAGCGGTTTCAGAGGTCTAATTTAAATTAGATTGGAAAGACAGTGTTTCTTAAGGTGGAATGATACATTTTATTTTATAGATCGTTAGGGTATCATTTGGGAAACATGATTAAGTTGTTCAAAGAAGGATGCATGTCCTTAGTTTTTTTTCCAATATTTTTGTATTTTTCATGGGAAATTAAATCAGATTGGCGAAATTTTAGAAATATATTCGTAATTTAAAAAAAAAATCCCGAATAAAAACAAATTGATCCAGATCTAAATTGCAAAAAAATCAAAAACATCAACTATATTTCTTCATTTGCAGCCAAGAAATCAATTGAATTGTTCATTTACAATAATATATTAGTTTTCGGATGAAAATGTTATATATTTAAATTTTTCATCATTCGAGTCAGGATCAGTATAATTTCGATCGGGTGTGGTTCAATATTTCTTAAATTTTGTTATTTTGATTCTTTTTTGTTTTAAACATTGATTGACTTACATTTCCGCGCGTTAGCATTCAATGCTTATATTTATATTTATACTGGTGTTTTTTTGTATGAAATATATGTGAATCGTCGCTGTAAAGCCATTATATACGCTCTCAGTCAGGGATATGAAACATACATAGAACAGCCATATTAACATGTTATTTAGTACGCTTCTACGGCTAAAATATAGTGCCATAAACTTTGTAGAGAAAAATCTTTTTAATTAAGGAGTAGATATAATTTAATGATTATTTTTCAAAAGTACATATCAAATTGGTTATGTAAGGTTGAACGTTTCATTTAATCTTACAAAAATAAATATACTCAAAACACGTGGTGACGTTTATATTTGTGTTCATGGCGCATGAATTAGCAAAGTGTATTCATAGGAAATTGAACGTCGCAGATTTCCAATGCAAACATAAGGGGAAATATACACTGAATGTAAATATTTTCTCATGAAAATACCAAACATTCTTATAAAATTATTAAGGGCATATATCCTTCTCTGAACAACGCAATCATGTTTCCGAAATGATACTTTAACGATACATAAAATAAATTTTTAGTGTAGCATTCCACCTTATAATGAATAAAGAGATAATGAGAGAGAGAGAGAGAGAGAGAGAGAACATAGAGAGAGAGACAGAACAGAGAGAGAGAGAGAGGGATGACCTTGGAGACATAAATAGCGTTAGAGGCAGGTTATTACCGGGACAGATCGTCATTTAGATTAGAATAAACCATTGATTATGAACCTAAACGCTTCATTATTTCTCACCTCGGGTCGACAGGAGCAAACACGAGAATATCGTGGAGAACAAGACGGATAGCTGATGAAGGATAGAGAGAAAAGCGGAGAGATGATGAAGGATAGAGAGAAAGACGGATAGCTGATGAAGGATAGAGAGAAAGACGGATAGCTGATGAAGGATAGAGAGAAAGACGGAGAGATAATGTAGGATAGAGAAAAGGATGGAACACTGATTATGATATGGAAAGAAAGGCGGAGAAATGATATAGGATAGGATAGAGGCGGAGAAATGATACTGAATGGGAAGACAGATAAATGATGAAGATAACGTCACCGGAAGCACAGCTAGATTACCTTGACAGACGACGAATGTACGGACAGTCCACGCGTGAGATAACACGCATAGTGATTATATCTACTGAAATCTCATAACACATGTAGTTATATAAAACAGGTGCCCGAATCAACTGACAAACCTACATGAATATCTGAGAATAGTGAAGGTACTACTGTTGAAGCATATATTTTCGTTGGGTCAAAATTTCGTTGTTTTTGAACCAAAAAAAATTTCGTTGGCATTTAATTTCGTCATATCGTAATCTCTTCGTAATCATTAATACAAGGGTTAAACATTCGTCATGGATTTAATTTCGTTGATTTATACTGCCAACGAAAATAACGAAATTAAATCCTCAACGAATATTTCTGATTCTACAGTCTATGTCAGGTGCCCGAATCAATTGACAAACCCACATGAATATCTGAGAATAGTGAAGGTACACTAAGTCAGGTACGGGCGATGTAAGGCGTCTGTAATGAGACCTGGCTTATATTAATCACTACACTTGGCGACATTATTAGTTAGGAAAGAAATTTATTATATTTTCAATATTGGTTTTTATTTATTGAATAAAAGAACTGAGATTCACCACCTGTAAAACGTAACAATGGGCTTTTACAAAACAGGCGATCAGTTCTGAAATTTACTTTAAATCGAGTTTTGATCTCTTAGTAAATTACCAATTAAACAACACAACGTTGAACGAACAACCTATTTGATAAATTACATCATCTGATATTTGCCACGTAAAGTGTTTCTCGACGATCCAGTTCAAAAGCCAATATGAGAAGTCAACATGCAATTCCACACGTTTTAATTTTTTTTAATGGTTTAAAACAGATATCTTTGGTGCAACTATGATTGAATTATACCGATATCAGCTTAAAACCATTCCATTACATGCGCATAACAATATTTTCCCCTAAATTTCATTGAATATGATACCATACAATATATGTACTAGCGATAAGTAGTTAAAACAAGTCAGGGAATACACATTTAATAACAATTACAGAGTGCAATTTTTCGTTACACGTCTTAGGGTTACATTTACATGGGTTTCCTCAATTTTACAAATATTTTGTCAAATATGTTTTCTGTCGTAAACGTTTCGATTCAATAGTAATCATTGATACTGGTTACATTTATTCCCTATTACTTGACTCCCCTTGTATCATACAGAACCGACAGGATTTGCATGCCTTTGATTCCAGGACAATTTTAGTATTTAAGAGGACTAGATGGTCGTGGTCATTTTTAGACAATATTAATCTCCTTCAAATGGAGAGCTTTGTATACAGATATAGGGACATATTCAAATGTTAACGTTTAAATACGATGAATGTTTCTTTACTAAACAATAGTTTATAGCTTAAACATCTTACCGAAAATCTTAAGGTACATCTGCTGGATAATATTTCAGTCTCATTAAAGTTGAATCAAAGGGGCGCAAATTTGTCTTCGATGTGTGTATACAGAATTGACAATGTGTGGGACACACTCAGGATTAAGTTTTGTCTTTCACTATATTAGACAACTCCACCATCAACAAATGCCACAACTACAACCCCCTCCCCCCATCCCCCACCCCCACCCCCACCCCCATAAACTGACGCAAGCTTTAAGTCTTACAAATGTATACGTGTAAGTCTGGATCTGACATACATGTAGATATCGCTTGGTTGATCTCAAAAACGCTAGAATATGACATGCATTTCAGACGTGAGGCGATGTTTTCTGAGCGGTAATAATTGAAACGGATAACACTTTTTTAATTTTTTTTTTTACAAACATATATGTGGATATAATGATAAAAATTAAACGATTTACTGTGATAATGTATTCAGCGTAATTTTATTCAGAAAAATCGGTAAAAAGAATAACTTACGTATTATGACCATTCATTTAACATAATAATTGCAAATCAAGATCATTTGTTATACAGAATAACTTACGAGTACGACCACTAATTAAGATTAACTTACCAATTACGATAATTTTTAACAGAATAACATACGAATGACGACCAATCGTTCAATATTTACTAAAAAAACATAATTACGACCGACCATTTAGCATGAAAACTTACTAGCGACAAAATCATACTGTGGTTTCGTCAATATTCGTTGAATACCAATTTTCGTGGATTTCGTTGTTAACTTGATCCACGAAATTAAATGTTCACTGAAGTGCAATTTCTATTAACATTTTGTACTGATATGGTCAGAGGCCACGAATTCACGTATCCTTGAAACTGTCATTTTAACTTTACTCAAGAAAATTGATCCCCTTGAATATAAATGAAACCACAGTTGCTTGTTTTCCATAAACTAATTGCATTTAAGGACGAATTCTTGTAGAATATGGTTTCAAGAGATTACTAGTATATAAATTTAGTGCATTGGGGATCAAACAGTGAAACCAAAGACCTAAGTTTAAGCTAATTGTCGTGTTATCGCTTATAAATCTCATCTTTTGACTCCAAGAGTCACCAACAGCATGTACGTGTACATAGATACAGTGAATTGTTTCCGGGTTTTTGGCGACTAATTACTATATGTGAATGGCGGAAAGCTATCTCTTTGAAAAGAAGATTCACAATGTTTAATAATTACAAAAGGCTTATGAAACAATAGAGAAAGAAAATGATATATCACTCTACACGACAGTGTAACCATTCTTGTAAAATATAGAAAAAATATAACATACCTCTGTAATCTAGGATAAATCCAGATGTTAATACTGACATGACGTAAAGAAGGAGAACAAATCTGGGCTGGATACTTTTAACAAAAGAAAGCATATTGTCGAGTCTAATTTTTCAAATTTCACTTTTCCTCCTCCCGCGACAGAAGAACACTTCCTGTGTTCTTATACCTGTATTGACTATAGCTTTCAGTGACGGACGTTAATTCCAATATTTTCTAATAAAGAAATAGGACAATGTTTACTGAGCAATTCCGGAGAGTGGTCTTGAGATTTTAAACCGAATAAACTCGTTCAGGAATTTATATAGAGCCTTGAAAGGGAGGAATTTACGATCGAGGATCACCTGTATCGGCTCGGCGCGGGGCTTTTTAGCGGAAGCTGTAAATTTCCCGGTGACCTCTATGATCCGGAGAGTTGTAAATCCCGCGAGATTCTCCTGTTCCGTGTTCTACCGGAATCAGAATACCGCGCCCGGTTCGATATTTATATTAATTTGTCTTAATCTGTGTAACCCTACACTACGTCATGAGATCGTGTTCTGAGTCTGCTAACACTGGCTAGTTCTTGCTAGGTGCGGACCACTTACTTACGGCGGTAGGTGTTAGCGATTACGAATAGGCGTGGAAGTTCTATCAAACTCGGCAATGTCCAAAGGATGAGGTTTTATCGATGGCGGGTTTAGCGTTTTTTTACGTAACGGAATTATAGAGAGATGTTTAATAAGAAGTGACATTGATGCGATCTTTTTTTTATACAGATCGTCAATAAAAAAAAAAACACATAAAAAATCAGTGAGTCACTGACACCCAGCGACGGACGACCGTTCCTCACACGTGCTACATGTCTTCACATGGCGTTTGTATTAGAACATCATTGGTCAAGTCTTCTAGATGTAAGATAAGATTTGTGTCTTTTAAATTCTAAGGAGTTGGTTTGGGATTGAATGCTTCCGTTTGATGTTAAGACTTTGAGAGACTTTGAGAAAATTTCCGATAAAAATAAGTTTTTGATTTTACATGAAGCCATTCGAAATCAAATCAAAGTATTGAAAGTACTGATATACGGTCCACTTTTTGTTGTTTTTTGTAAATATTTTGTTTAAATAAGACTTTGGTTTTAGGTAGTATGTTTGTGTGTGTTGGTTAGACCAGTCGGCTGTTGAAGAAAGTTAAGGCCTTTATAAAACTGTTAATACTATAGGTTTAAAACCATGCGTATTCCGATTTCATACTTGATTTACACCACTGTTTGCGACATCAAAAAATTGAGAACAGTTCTCAAAACCAGCAAGATATACTCTCAAACATCGTAATAAAATAAAAATAAAATAAAAAATCCTGTACGTTGTTGAGATCTGTCATTACTAGTGGTACAAAATTTCATAATCACAAGTTACCTTTATCTGCATTCGTCTTTCAGATCACTTGAGAACTATTTGCTGCAAGAGGTGATCGTAATTTCGACAAAAGTTAAATTTCAAACGTAGTTTGTCGCCATGTGATCGTATAAAATAGTTAATAAGATCAAGTCCCAAAAAGGTTTATCTAAAATACTGTAGATGGAGGGAGAGGTTGTATTAGTCGCACAATTTCTCAGACTGTTGTGAACGTGAATATTGTTGTATTGTAAGGTTCTGCAAAATATATAACACAGCGTTTGGATTATCTTTTTAGGAAAATAATAAAACAACATGAACAAAATTG
>WFKH01011926.1:85876806-85890810 GCA_016163765.1 Magallana hongkongensis | reverse complement strand
GACTCCCATCCCTGCCCATAAACTGTGGTAAGACCAACACAGACTGTCATGAAGTCAAAAAACTTTTTAGTTACACTTTATTTTGTTAGTATGTGTGTGTGTGTGAAAGGACTGTATGAATGTAAATACCCATTTTTTCTTACAAAGCACAGGTGATGGCTGACGGCATAAAAATCGCAACGGTGAACTGTCAAGGGTTAGCAACTCTTTCAAAACGACAAGATGTCCTTAATTTTTATAAAACAAAACAATATTCTATACTCTGTTTTCAAGATACACATTTCGTTTTGGATACTAAACCATACGTTGAAGCACAGTGGGGTTACAAGTGTTTTTTTTAATTCCTTTACTTCAAATTCAAGAGGAGTATGCATACTTTTTAATAATAATTTTGAATTTAAGATTCTCAGAGAAAAAAAAGATAACGATGGAAACATGTTGGCTTTGGATCTTGTTATTGAGGAAAATAAAATAACTCTCATAAATGTTTATGGACCAAACACTGATACTCCTAGTTCTTATGAAAAAGTCAGAGAGACCTTTCTTGATTTTGATAATGATTACTTTGTTCTCTGTGGGGATTTCAACATTGCACTTAATGCAACAATTGATACTTGCAATTATTCGCATGTTAATAATCCCAAAGCGAGGGATATAGTGCTAGAAATTATGGAAGATTTACAAATGGTTGACTACTACAGAATATTGTATCCAGAAAATAAAGTTTAAACTTGGAAGAAAAAAAATCCCTTGAGACTAGCTCGCCTTGACTACATACTTATTTCTGAGAGTTTATCAAATGTTGTTAACAATATTTCCATAAAGCCAGGCTATAGATCAGATCACTCAGCTGTGATTATGGAAATAAAATTGAATTCTTTTACTAAAGGGCATGGTCTCTGGAAGTTTAATAATAGTTTATTACATGATGAAGTTTATGTAGAAAAAGTAAAACAAACTATACAACTAGTAAAGGAAACTTTTCTTAAAAATCCAACAAATTATGCTGATAATCTTTACTACTTTGATAACATTGATGATAGCACATTCTTTGAAGTTCTTCTTATGGAAATAAGGGGAATAACTATCTCTTATGCATCTTACAAAAAAAAGGAAAGAGAAAAACAAGAAAAATTATTGTATGAAGAAATAGAACAGTTGGAATTGGAAGAGCCGTTGAATACAGCTATGCTTGAGGAGAAAAGGTTATCTTTAGAGAAAATAAGAAAAGCAAAAATGCAAGGTCAAATAATAAGGTCACGTACAAGATGGGTGGAAGAAGGGGAAAAACCCACCAAATACTTTTGTAACCTAGAATCTCGTAATTTTATTAATAAAACAATTAAAAGGGTTGATGTCGGGAATGATACAATTATTTATGATCAATTTGAAATACTCAAGGAAATAAAATCCTTCTATGAGACTTTGTACACTGATTATGATACAGAACTGATTGATATTGACTTAAATGATATAATAGATAAAACTTATGTAAAGAAAATAGATGAACATACTTTTAAATTACTTGAAAAAAATATATCAGAAAGTGAAATTCTTGATGTATTAAAAATCATGAAAAATAATATGTCTCCTGGAAGTGACGGCTTTACTGCTGAGTTTTTCAATTTTTTTTGGAATGACTTAAAGTGTTTTATTTTACGAGCAATTAACTGTATATTCTCCAAAAAACAATTACCTATTACCCAAAGACTTGGTATCATATCTTGTTTACCCAAAGGGGATAAACCTCGGCAGTATCTAAAAAATTGCAGGCCAATTACTTTATTAAATGTTTTTATAAGCTTTATCTGGCTGTTTGAGTCGTAGATTAAAACCTATACTTGATTTAATTATCTCTGATACACAGTCGGGATTCATGAAAGGTAGATATATTGGTGAAAACACAAGATTTGTCTATGACATAATGGCATATACGGAATCAGAACATATACCTGGGCTATTAGTGTTAATCGACTTTGAGAAAGCTTTTGATTCAATTTCATGCTCCTTTATATACAAGGTTTTAAATTACTTTGGTTTTGGGAAAAACTTTATAGACTGGATTAAGATTTTAAACACAAATTTTAAAGCATCTGTTTTACAATGTGGACATCTATCAAAACAAATCAGTATAGAAAGAGGTTGTAGACAGGGTGATCCTATTGCTCCATATTTATTCCTGCTCTGCGCAGAAATTTTATCTATTCTATCATATAAAAGGCATTTTTGTTAATGATAAAGAACATAAAGTTTCACAATATTCGGACGATACTTTGCTAACTCTTGGTGGCTCAACAAGTGCTTTATTTGCTGCTCTTGATAATTTAGATTTTTTTTTCAAAATTTTCTGGTTTAAAGGTAAATTGTTCAAAAACTAAAATTGTTTGGATTGGTTCTAAGAAATTCTCAAAACAGGTATTCCATCATACTAGATGGAAACTAGACTGGGGTTCAACAATTTTGTTTTGCTCGGAATTCATTTTTCAGTACAATTAAAAAGCATTACTGAATTAAATTATAATATTATTCTACCAAAAATTAAATCACTGATACAACAATGGAATAGACGAATACTCACGCCAATTGGCCGGGTTACAATTGTTAAAACTCTCATTTTGCCAAAACTTAATCATTTATTTATTTCTCTTCCCTCGCCAAAAAGTGAAAAAATAACTTTACTATGTAAAGATTTATTTGAATTTATATGGAAATCAAAATGTGATAAAGTAAAAAGAGTTGTTGTATCTCAAGACTACTTATCTGGGGGCTTAAAAATGGTTTATGTAGACTTTTTTTATCAAGTCATTAAAATGCTCTTGGATTAAGAAATTAACAAAAAACAACAAGCCATGGTTAGATATATTCTTAACAATTAATGGTAGTGACAGTGTAAATAAGATATTTGATTTTGGTGATGCATTTATCTCAGATATTTTGATTCCTAAAAATAATGATTTTTGGTATGATGTTTTTACCTCATGGCTATATGTCATGAAGAATACTGAAAATGAAATGTATGCAAAAAACAATTTTTTGAATGTTCATGGTTTAATTCTAATATAAGGATTAATAACAACAGTGTTTTCTTCAAACAATGGTATCAAAATGGTGTTAAAAATGTTGTTGATTTTTTATCAAATGATCGCAAATTTTTATCAAAAAATATGTTTCAGCAAAAGTTCAATATTTCAAGAATATGTGTAATGCAGTACAATAGTATTATTACTGCTATTTCCAGTTTTTTAAAATGTATGTCATTGAACAAAAATGTTGTGGAAAGTAGATGTGGTCCATATCTACCTTTTTATTTTGAAAATATTTTATTAAATGAGAAATGTACAAAAGTGATTTATAATTGTATAAACAAGAACAATATTGTTCCCACTTCAGTATACAAATGGAATGAAGAGCTGTCTCCACATGAACTTAATAGTATATGTATAAAAGATGTGTTTAAAGTTTGTTTTAAAATTACTATGGATTCCTCATTACAATGGTTACAGTACAGAATCCTTCATAGGATTCTCCCTGTATGTTACTACCTTAAATAAATCAGAATAAAAACTGATGACTGTTGTAGATTTTGTGGCACTGAAATAGAAACTATACAGCACGTGTTTATTATGTGTGAAAAAATATTCCTTCTGTGGAGAGATTTTAGCTTGCATATATACACAACAACCTCTAATAGAGTCGGTTTTAATGTTATCAATATTATTTTAGGTGATACACCATTAAATGGTAACAACAAGATTATAAATTTTATTATATTATGTTGCAAACAGTATATTTTTTCATGCTTGTTACAAAGTAGAATTCCAAATTTGTGTGGACTTTTATGTCATTTAATTAAGAATGAAATATTACATTGAAAGATGTGTAGCAATACACAATTCAAAATTGTCAATCTTTGATAACCAGTGGTCGCTCTGAAAAAATATTTTTGAACAAAACTAGTAGTGTAATACGTTATATTTTGTTTAGTATCAAGAGCAGTAATCGGTTCACTTTTTATTTTTCTATTTTATTTCTTCCATTTACCTGTGTAAATTTAGAGCATATTACTTATACTGATGTGAATATGTGTAGATGTATGAATGGGTGGTGAAAGGGAAAAAAAGAAAAGAAAAAATTCATTGTAAAACCTTATTAACCTTAAAACTGTTTATAAAAACACAATGAATAAATGTGAATTAAAAAAAAAAAAACAACAACAAAAAAACAATTTTACTTTTTTAACTTCTTGAAAACCACAAGGGCAGGCCAATTATTACCAATTTTGGTTTGAAGCATATCTACGATAAGAGGGATATAAATGTATGACCATACCACCATCTCTTTTAAAAAATCTTTTTCTCTACTCCCAAAAATGTTGGAAAAACTGAATAAATAATTATGATGTCAATAAAGCTGTCTACCAAAACTGGGTACAGACCCTAGGGTAGGTCCATCATGGACATACAGTGAAAATGCATTAAATCTTCTTCTCTTTTTCCATTTGAGAAAAACTAAATAGATAAATCTAATGTTCATGAAGCCCTCCACAAAATTATGAAATTCATATCCCCTGTTTTTGGGGTTCACGTTCTAGGGCGGAGCCAATATGGCCACATCTCAGCTATGTTAAAGGCGTTCATAAAATAATAGCGATATTTATCACATTTAATGTTAGCCTTTGAATAATCTTGATATTCTATTCCAAAGAATTGTAACACAAAGTGATATTTTATCAATAAACAAAATAGATAATTTGCTATCGAATGAGCGATTTTTGAGTCTTTTGGGAATACCTTGTCACGTGATACTGCTAAAAATAGATGAACCAGGAATAATACGAAAAAATGCATAGTGCAAGGGCTTAACATGAAGAAATATAATAAGTTCTGCTTCTAACTTGTAAAATGAACATAAAAAAAAAATCAAAAAGTTCTAGGAACTTAAAATATTTAAGAAAGAAGAATTATTAAATTTAACATAAACAGTGTATGGACAGAAATCTGCAGGGAGCTCCCACAATTAACGATTATTTATGTGAAATGCATAGCGATTTCATACAGCTCCAAGCATTTTTTGATATAATGGGGATATAATGATAACACATGTAAAATTTCAATATATTTGATCAAGTGTATACCCATGCACTACTGCATTTTATCTGACCCATTTCACTTTAGGCGTCATTTGCGTGAAATTCAAACGCAACACTGACTAAGATAATGATTTTAATTTTCATTCATAAAATAATTAAACACCGTGAAGATATAAAGGGTCAGGTTTGATTAATCATTTTTCATTTTAACTAGTTCTTGGAGATTTAGAACACAAAATACTATGAAAAAAGTGTACTATAATATGCATTGTTGTTATCTCTATATAGGTCTGTCAGATTATTTTCGTATACTTGTATATATAATAATTTTTTTCTGTTATTCAAATTTCTGCCTCTTCAATTTTACTTTTGTTCTCATGAACGTAACTTCCAGAATAGGAATGATATGTTTCGAAGTGGAGTTGTTCGAATAGGAATAAAAAGTTGCATAATTGCTTATAAATCATATGACTAAAAAATAAAAGTGATGCAATTTACGGATAACAAAAATGGAGTCATTGAAAAGGCGTCTCCTATTTCTAAATAAGGTTCGAAAAATTATTTTACATTTTCTTTTTCTCTCTTGAAGCAAAATGAGAAACTCTTCTACGTTTATTTTATGATCTATTTGTAAGCACACAAATATTTAATGATATAAACTGATGTGTTGGAGAGTTGGAATAGAAAACGTTTAAGAATAACATCTTTTGGAATTAGAATAATTTTTTGAGCATGAGTAAATTTTTGCTTAAAACATCAATTTATGAAATAGAAATCATGTTTTATCGAATAAAAATTGTATGTTAAGGAAAATGAATAGCAAAGATTTTGAATATAAATAACAAAAAAGTTAAATGATAGAACGTTCTTCACGTTTAAGAACCTATTAAGTGCGCAATAGAATCATATTGAAACAAAACCTGTTGGACTTATTCAATGAGTTTGGGTCTGCCACCTGGTATGAACGTTTATTTATATCCCGCAAAAGAAGTGAGTGGGGGTTGTAAAGAAGGGGGTAGGGGATTGTAGTGCTTTATCAATCGGTTAATATAAATATTAAGTAGGGGTCAGGATTTAGTTTTTTAAAATTTCGTTGTAAAATTTATAATTTATGGCAAACGGAAATGCTCAAACAGAATGACACACATACGAACGAACGGACAAAGCAAAATTTATATTCCCCATTTAGAGTAAAAGCTACTTTCTTGCATTTGCTTAGGACGAATTCTTACGTGAAAAAATGCTGCATGGAAATAATTCCAAAAAGATTTCTAAAACTAATCACATGTGATTCATTCAAACTAATAAACCTTCGGACTAGTGGACCTTCGGACTAGAAGACCTTCAGACTAGTGGGCCTTCGGACTAATGAACCTTCGGACTAGTGGGCCTTTGGAATAATGAACATTCGGACTACTGGACCGTGACCGTCACCATTACCAAATCGTTGAAATTAGAAAAATTAATTCATATCTTGCTCTTACCAATAACTTTTGATATAAGGGCGGGGGGGGGGGGGTAAGTTTAAGTTTTACAAATTTACTAGATGATATCCCTCGCAAGCGCGGGAATTGACACTTTACATTATTATGATATAATGCTTTATATGTTGAACCATTTTTTTGTATATACTTCGTCCGATTTTTCCCTTATCTTATTCTTTAAAATTAAAAAAAAACAACAAAAACTGCATTGTTGGATATTTAGAGGTGCGGGCAGGGATGAAAAATCTATACTGAAATGGATAATATATACATGTACGTGGCCTTAATCATGTTTGTTGAAACTGACTGAAAAGAATAAAGTTTTTTATTGTATTTATTTCAAACCAGTGAATGGGTATTTAGTGTCTCTCTCTCTAAATTTGGTTCTTTAGGTCAATTTTCAATATAATTTCTATTACTGTCCCAAATAAGAATTTCAGATAGAAGACTGTTTTGAAAAACAATCTATCCCCGTTTTATACATACATCATTTATCTTTATAGACGTAGAATACAATAATCTGTTCATTAATCATTAATGTTTACAAATTAATGTCTAAGGTTAACAACCAATCTGTCATGGCATAAAAAAGTATCATATAAAAACACACTAGGTTATGCATTATTATCCATTTGCATGCATATGTTAAACCAAAGTTCTCAGATTCAAAGTATCTGCCCGATTGTTTACTCGCCCTACACTTTCCGCCATGACGTCAATTAGTCAACCCGTTTCTGGGCACCCCGTTTTGGAAAGTTCTTTCCATTAATACTAAAATCGTATTAATTGTTCCAATTTATTTATTAACTTTTTGTATTATTCGAAATCCGATCCAAGGTATCTGCCCGCGATGCATGATGAACTCGTCCTATACTTTTCGTTAATTAGTCAATCCGCGTTCTTGGTTACCCCGTTCTGGAAAGTTCTATCCCATTCTCTCGCCAGAGGTCGTGCTTCGCTAGCGAATGAGTATCAAAACTAAAACCGCCCACTAAAGAAACGAATTGACTCATTTTATTTATTCAACATTTGTCAAATCTTAACTTCTATGTATTCTCTAATAGGCTCACAGTAAATATATTCACTCTTTACGTAATTATTAACTATTATTTCATTGCAAGTATATATTTTGATCGAGACTATCCATGACTTGGATCCGCCAAAGCGTGTCCAACACCTTACTCTCATTTTTGCGATTTCGGGCTTGTTTATCGAAAATGAAAGTAGGTTTTTAATTAATTTCACAATAATAACTTATCAGTTAAAATTCAATTATACCTTACGGAAATAATCACACATGTGCTGAAATACCAAAGGTGTAAGCAAGTACTCTGGTGCAAGCATTTCATAGTTTATTTGCAAAATGCCTTAATTTATAAGTATAGATCAAAAAATGACAATAACAAACCGTCAACCATCTCAAAAATCCATAAAACGAAATACAAACTCAAAACAGAGCAACACGGACTTCCAAAAAGATAGAGGTAGAATCAGGTGCCATGGAGGAGTGAGCATCCTCTGCTGACCGGTCACACCCGCCGCGTGCTCTTTGTCGTAATCGGGAAAAACGGAAAAGTCCGTAGACAATTAGGTGATTAATTATGGTCTAACAGTTAGTATGAAAAACGTCAGTCAGCATGCGACCCACTGGAAGATTGTATTTGCTGACAAGGTCGTTGTACGAGCAACGAAAGATATTAATATATATTGTAGAATTTGTTTATCAATCGTTGTAAAATAAATAAAGTTCAGGCTAAGAGTAACATGAGAAAATAGGAATTTAGATATAAACTGAAGTGGAATAAACTTAACTTTTTAAAAAAAAATCTTAATAAATTATATATCCCACTATTAATGAAAGAACACCGCGCACCCCCATTACTTGACAATGCTACACATAATGAAAAGCAGAATAATTACATGGACATTAGTATGCAAATAATCATCAAATCAAAACATTCTAATAATGGAATAAAATTTCCTGATAATATAAATATGTACACGTTGTGTCCTAAATACCTACGAAGTTTTACGAAATTCTGTGCAGCTGTTTAAGAGGAGTTGCGATTATGAAATGTTTGCGTCCATATTACATATACATGTATTATCAATGTTTTAGTCCAGAACGGCATATTTGTCCTGAAAAATAATAGAATCAGAATTTCCTGATATCATGCAAATCTATACATGTTGTGTCCTAAATACCTACATATTACAAAATTCTGTTCAGCAGTATAAGATGAGTTGCACTTATAGATAAAACAGGACTGACTGACGGACGGAACAAAAACATAATATTTGCAATTTTATGTATGGAGTATAAAAGTAATTAGAGTTTGATTTTACTATATAGTGTCGTAGTGAATTTTATAATACAATTTCACATAAATCAGTTTAATATTGACACAAACAAAATCTCTCACTCTTCCTCCCCTCCTCTCTCTCTCTCTGTCTCTTTCTCTCTCTCTGCCGATTCGAATCTCTGATTATTAAAATAACAGTTCCTCAGCGAAAAAGGTATATATTTAACATTGATACTGAAGTTTTCTAATTAAACGCGATATTTTGATTCAGGAGGAAGGAACCAATTTCATAGCCCCCCCCCCTTCCCAACCCAAAAGATCACCTTAATGAAAAAAATGATTAGAAATACTTGTGTGTTTGTTAAACTATTCAATTTTAACATCTTAAAATGTTGCAGTAGTATGTAACCCGTTTTCAATGAATTTCCATTACGTGAAATGATTATAGAATAAGGTAGATTTGATAATTATATTTGTATGATGGTATGAATTACTTATCGTTTATTGTTTGAGGGATGGGGCATCCGATATCTAGCCTGCAAAAATGTCATTGGGAAAGTAGTTTAAAAGGTTTTATTGTATAAACAGTTATTTTATTTGCAATATTCATTTTCACCAGGTCTTTTTATGCTGGATTATGCAACTAAAATCAAATTATGATGCATATATTGATATTTGGGATAACTTTTAATTGATATATCTATATGTAAGTGATGCAAGTGAAGATCCAGGGGAGTGGGATATTCTTAACACCTCTTTTTAACCTTTACAACTCATCTAAATTTTCATTTTGAGAAAAAGTACACCCATAATCTTTGGTAAACTGCTTATAGAAGGGTAGCGAGTAGAGATCTTCATTTATTTTAGATGTACTTACATACTCGAGAACTATCTATTAACCCTGGGCGGACCCCCACCTCATTCTTTCTAAATTTTCAAATATCTACGTAGACTCCTGACATCAAAATCCAAGTGGATTAATTTATTAGAAGCTCAAATGAAAATAAAGATAAATGACTTATGGATAAAGGGTTTGGATTATGTACTTAAACACAGTAAAAGTATAGGTAACAAATTTTGGTCAGAGGTGTTCCTAAGTTACATAAAAATAAGCGAGATAATCTCCAAAAACACCAATCCACTTTATGAACACATATGGTATAACCCAAGGGTGAAGATAAACAAGGAAAGTATATTTCTGAAAAGTTTTTTTAATGCAGGTATGGTTTGCATCACTGACCTTTTTGATATATATGGTGATTTTAGAAGTTTTGAATCTTTAATTGAACTTGGTATTAAGACTAATTTTGTTGAATATAACGGTCTAAAAAAGAGAGTATTATTAAAACGAATAGGTGAATGCAATATAAAAGAAATTAAACCAACAGTTGGACCATATATCCCAAACACACTAGCCATATTCTACAAAAATAGAAAAGAGTGTAAAGATATGTATAATATTTTGATAAGGGAAAAGAGGGTCCAGAATAAAGCAATACTTAAATGGGAAGAGAATGACACTATATTTAATGAGAATGATTGGTATAAAATACTTGAACTTCCTTTTAAGACAACTAAAGAATCTAAATTCCACTGGTTACAATTCCAAATTTTACACAGGATATTACCAACAAATTATTACTTACACAAGCTTAAACTTATTGACTCTCCTAAATGCTCTGTTTGTAAACAAGATTCTGAAACAATCAGTCATCTTTTTGTAGAATGCCCATTTGTAAAAGAACTATGGAGTGACATTGAAGAGATATTTTTAAGAAACTACAGGGTGTCTCTAATTTTTGATAAGCAAAGCATACTTTTTGGTAACTATAAAAACTACAATATGTATAGAGTACAAAACTTGTTAAGCTATATTGTGAAACATCATATTTTCACTTTTAGACTTAAAACACACCCAACTTTAAATGTGATGGAACTCAAAAGGAAAATTGAAAACAGGCTTCTTGTGGAAAAATACTTACTTTTAAAGAATTGTGAATTTGAAAAATTCGAGAGACACTGGGAGAATATCATTGAAAGAATTTAGCAAGTTTTTACTATATCCCCAACTATTTGTAAACAAAATGTAGGATGCTTTTTAAAATAATTAATCTTTCAAATAAGCAAACCCTGATAAACAGCGATGTCGCAAAGCAACCATTGCTCCAACAGCTTTTTTCTTTCCCCCTTCTTCTCTCTCATAAATAAAAATATATACATGTACATGCTAAATATGATGTCCATGCTGTTGCTTGTATATAATATAATCACATATTTGAAAATCTTTAAATTTAGAGCTATCAATTATAAGTTGGTGTGCATGTTATATTTTTTATTTGTTTTTCTTCTTTTGTTTGTGTTTATATGCATATTATTTCACTCAATGTGTTCTGTACTTTCTCACTGTCACTAAAAAAACCCCCCAAACTTTCATACTACTGTGAACTATCATAAATCTATTCTTGCATGTATATTGTATGTAAAAAATGTAGAGATTCCAAAAGAAATGTTGTATGTAAGAAAGCTGTGAAAGTAATGAATAAAATCATAAATTAGAAAAAAAAAAAAAAAAATTTCAAATATCATAATCTAGAAAAAGGTCTGAATTGTATACAAATAATTTTGTACAAAGAATGATCGAAGAATTGAAATGAAATGATAATGCTTACAGGTAGCGTTATAGTTGTATTATTATTAAGTAATTGATAAAAATGATTTGGGATTTTAAATGCGTATCATATTGAAAAGGTGCACATGAGTAGAAAAGGGCACATTTTTACAATTAATTCTTCACTTAATAAATTCAAACAATCAAATGACTGGATGAGTCTACTCTTAACCTGCAGGGTCCGGTGGATCGAGGAAACATACATCTTACAAAATACACACAAGAAGCAATGAGGCTAAATATTAAATTTAAAACAACGCAAACAAATATGCAAAGAACATATTAGCTGCAATAATGTAGCCCTCTCCGATTTTTTATATCTGATGTTTACTGGAGAGGGCTACAATTCCATAGGATCTCCGTAATGGTGCAAAATAAATTTTTTAATGCGTCCGACTTCGGCATGAAAAGATCGTTTTTATAATTGACTTCCTTTAGATAAAACGATTTTTTAATTCAGGTTGAACAAACTAACCGTATATAAATCAAAACCAGATAAAACACATCAGCATGTTTACCAGTCGTCCTTTTCAGCAGCCATGACAGTTCTCGCGTGATTTTGTGGGATTTACGCTTGGAGTTTTATTGGGCTTGATAAAGTGAAATTTAGTGTAAATAAGCGATCTTACCTCGTTCTATCACTAAAACATCATTTAAGGAAATGGTATATAATGAAAAATTCATATTTACCGCGTTAATTATGTTTAAAATAGGGGAATTCCTATATTCAGTTCAAGATCCGCTCCTAAATTCTCATTGGCTGTCCCAAAATAAAACCGGTCAAGGTCAGTAAACATGGCGTACAAATTCAACTTGCGCTGTTGACATACACGAAAAATAGCCGATATATGGACTATACTTGATATTTTTGGATTAATTTATGCCACACACATCTACAATGTTTGAGTTCAGGTAAGAAATGCAAATGTTATTGTCATTTATATACGATTTGAGACGTAATCGTTGCGGGAGTGAATCACTCCCGCACTTGCACCATTACGGAGATCCTATGGAGTTGTAGCCCTCTCCCCAAAAAAAAAAAAAAAAAAAAACCGGGAGAGGGCTACATTATTGCAGCTAAGAACATATAGAAACTGTGTAACAATTGACATTATACCTTGTACTCTTGGAACAGAAATTCATAATTATAGTCTGTCCCAAGATATTTTTCCCGCATATTTTCTTAAATTATTCAATATTTATAAATACCTCATGGTTCAGACGATGTTCATTCTGTGGTATATCTATATGTATTTGTATATGTTTGATTCCGGAAATTTATACTCCGTTTATATTTTGTTTAAAACTATTGATGCCCTGTCTATTGTTATTTAAATTCTATTGTCTGTAAGTGTATAAATACAATGAAGCGCATTGAAGTGGTAAAAGTTTTCGTTTGAATGGAATGTTCTAAACTTTGTATCGAACGTCAATTGTTACATAAGACACGCCCATTTCTTTTGAAACGAGGAAAACAGTATTCGTCACAATGCTTTCGGAACCGCCCCTCTTCTAAACAGCACAAGCACAATTTCACACACGTGCATTATACACAAAAACACACATACACACACTTTCTTTCTTTCTTTCCAACTATGTTCAGAAATAGTGATATTGTTCAAAATAAAGAGTCAAGAATATTTTTAGTAACAAATTCATTTGTGTTTTGAACTTCCTGTTACATGTACGTTGCAAATAAAGAAAAGTTTTTTCACAACATATATACACATGTTTCAGTTTTTCGTTTTAGAGTTTCCTTTTTAAGGGTTAAGCTACGTTCTTCATCTTCTTCTGCACTTGTTGCTGTGTTCGCAGCATGTTGAGGGGACTGAGGATATGCGTGGGGCATGAAAAACATATACGGAGAAAATATCAGGATTCACCTTGTGTCCACATTTCCAGGGTCCACAGCCCTGCTTGTGTTGTTTAGAAGAGGAGCGGTTCCGAAAGCATTGTTACGAATACTGTTTTCCTCTTATAAAAGAAATGGGCGTGTCTCATGTAACAATTGACGTTCGATACAAAGTTAAAGCTGACATGAGGCGATTTAAACAACTTTATTGTTACCCGAGTCAGCCGTTTTAGTTTAGCTATCGATAAAGTTAAACAACGGGGTATACCCAATAGGTTCGTTACGCACGAATGATTTACAGCTCTGTCCGTACAGGTGTAAACATCGTGAAGTGTCGCGTAAATACATGTAAACGGCTAAAAATTACCGAGTAATTCCGAAATAAACAAAAGCAAGTCCCCTAAGACATCCAATGAAAATACACATATTCCATGCTGACAAGCGATATTCTGGTATAAAAAGCCGTATTTTAGACATAAAATTCCCTTTATTTGCACCACGTCCGCGTTCGAGTCGTCAGTCATACAGTGTCACGCCACGAGATATACAAAGAAGTCGGTATTTTCCCATCCTGAGAATACACAAAGCCTTTCCGAACTTGCATATAA
>WFKH01011926.1:85857586-85876706 GCA_016163765.1 Magallana hongkongensis | reverse complement strand
ACAAGAAAAGCTTTGGACGGGAATTTTATCTTAAGAAACTTCCAAACGATTTAAGAGTCATACATGTATTTACAAAATTTAGAACCTGTAATCATAAATTACCAATTGAAACTGGAAAATGTAAAGATATTTTTGTTTTTGTAACATATCACAAAAATATTCATCAGTAAAGAGCTATGGATAACATAAATTAGACCCAATTGACCGAAAATCATAATTCGATGCTGTATTTATGTGGTAGAGTGTTATTTTTTAATTTGTTTTTATTGAAATAATTAAATATCAAAATTGTAACTATTTATTTCTGCTTTCTGCAATTCGCGTATTTGAATTTCCGCGATGTTTTGAATATCCGTTTATATGATCAATAAAAGAATACAACAACATTTGGTTTTATATTTTATTTATATATGTCCTAAGGCAATTATGTAAATTGGTCAGTTGTGTTCTTACATATTGGCTTTTCATTGGTTAGCGATTTCCCGCGGTATGTTGGTCTTTGTGACGTTTGTGTTATGTTTTGGCGGGTAGATCGATTCATACAGTCAAGAGGGAGGGTCGACATTATAGTCTCTTAGACATTTACCTTTATATATGTTATATATGTGTTTTAATTAATTAATTAATTTGTTAATAAATATGTTTGTTGCATAACTTTTGCATTTCAGTTCAATATGGTATTTTTAACCTTTGATACTTGCCCTGAGTTTATACATGTATTTGGGTAGAGTTTGGTTTGTGTTCTATTTTTGGATCTAAACCTGTTTGGGCAGTATTCTGGTCAGGTGATTCTTTTGGAGGGAAGTTTATCATGTTCTGGCATTATTTGCTTGGCCTTTGAAGAAGGAAGGAGGATTTATTTATGTTCTAATCATTAATAGTATTTGTGGAAGTTAAATTGGCTGTTCATAAGTAAGTTAGTTATTTAAGTACATCTCTTTTAACCTAAAAGGCTAAATAAGTGTTTAATTAACTTTCAAAATAATTATTAAACTTTGTAAATATAATCTTAAATTGTGTAAATAAATTGCTAAAGTATTTAGAGGTTTATTCCACTAAGTAAAGTAATGTTTTATATTAATACATGTAAAGTACATGTGTTATACTTAAAATTATATTGTGTGTAAGATAAGTGTATGTGTGTGTTTTGTGCATAGAAGAGGGTGTGGCTGTCACCATTTACCATATGTGTGAGTCCCTGGCCCATCCCTGTCCTTTAAGGATCTAGGAGGCAAACTCTAGGTATAGATTTCTATTTGACAAGTATTATTCATGTAATAAGAGCATTTTGTCAATCTTATTGAAAAGTTATATTTTCTATTTATTTAATTGTCTGAACTATGAATTAGGCATTTAATTTATTTGTATCTTTTATAAAGGTAATTCCTGTAAATTTACAAGATTAGAATTACGTGAAATATGTTTATAAAGTGAAATATTCTGAGTTTAATGTATTAAATTCTGAGGAAAAGATTATATAGATTGTCCCTTTACTTGTAATTTTTGGTATTTGTAAGTCAGATACTTGTATATTATTTGTGTGACTGTGATAATATGTGTAAATGTGTTTTATTTAAATTACAGGATCCATAGCAATAAATTTATAAGAACCGTAAGCAGCGTTGTAGTTTATAAGCAACAAGTGCTACATATAATATAATTCATCAAATTGCCGGACGATAGTTTGACGAAACTGATGAGTAGTACATCGACAATATCGACTGTAAGTTGACTTTAATTTCTTCTTTTCTAATAACTTTTATTTCTGACTTTTATCGCATTTTCAAGTGTAATATACTGAGTTTAAATGTGTAAATAATAAATCAAGATTAATGCGTATTTGAATTAAATTCATGAAATATCGCAGAAGTGTATATTATCAAGTCCGTATATCATTAATAGGTTTACATTGTATATGCCTGCATGTAATTCTTGGGCCAGACCAAGTGTACGAACCCTGATCCATAATCAGGTACACATATATATATTCATATTCTATCGAATGTACATATTTATTATTTATAAATGTGTGTGTAAATTATTCATTAAATCCGTAATGCTCTCAGATGCGCATGTATTAAATATTACGATGTAAGGGAAACAACTCTTCCTAAAATTGTCAAATACTCGGTATATCACTTAATGTTTTAAAGAAGTCAATTTATATGTAAATCTATAATTTTGTATTCATATGAAATATGTGATAATTAATTATGCTCATTATTGTTATTGAATCCGGAAATAATTTTTCTGTTCCGGTGATATTTCCACTTTTATTGATCCCTGGCAACTTGATTTACAAATGGAGGAGGTTAAGCGATATTGACTAACGGTGTTATTACACGGCATTAAACTCGCTAAACACTTTGAAAACACAATGGAATAATTGAAAGTTTAATTTGTGTGTAGTACGCTATGGCTGCATATGAAGATTTTCAGCTTTCATGACGCTGAAGAGTCTTGAGTCGTAAGAAACCGAGCTTTAACGGGCACCTGTTTATTGCTGTTCTGATCTCGCCACCGAAAGTCTCGAGATGTCAACCACCACCACCACCCCAACGGTGGCAACATCCGGGAAACTGGACACCACCAAAACACCGGACATGTTGAAGTCCTCGCGGAGCAAGACTCCCGAGAAAGAAAAGTAGGTCAATCATGCAAAGATTTAGATTTAGTGGGTCATGTAATTGTTAATTTAATCTCTCGAGAATAACAATAGGTCTAGTCTACATGCAAAAGCCAAAAAGATGAGGCTATATAGGAGTGTAGGCCTATATTTGTTTTTAACAGTGCAGTAGACTCTGTCACTCTTCTAAATGAGTGTGCTCATAAACTTTCAGCTAAGATTGTCAACAAATGTATTTTGCCAAGACTTTCAAGTGCATGGAAGCTATGACTAATGCACATGATTACAAAATAATATTCTTGCATAATAAAAGTAGAGCATAAACTTGACAGGAAAATGTTTTATATTGACAGAGAGATTTAATGTGTCAACGTTTTGTTAGAATATACCATTTTGTTGTTTTTATGGGGATGAAATGATATAAACGTAATAAAACACTTGTAAACTGCAATCTTGTTCCTATACATACAGGAAGCTACAGAACTGTAGCTCTACGGAAAATTTAGATTGACAGACTGCAGAGCTACGGTTCCATGACCATTACAAAAAACTATATTTATTGCACACAAAAAGATGCGCTGGCCATGCAAGGGCTTTGGATATAACCTAATTTGAGATATATACATATTCTGTTAAGTTTTTAATGCTAAAAAATTTCTTAGACTTTTGATCCCAATGTGAATTCAACAATCTTCACTTTCCGAGGTCGGTTATGGTGTTTAGGAAAGCGTTTGAGGCAAGTAAAGTAAATCAGTAGTAAGAGATATCTCAGGAATTTTTAGGTATGAAAATTTTACAGAATATTTTCCTAAATAATTTCAAACCCGTGTGCAATAAATTTATAAAAATACATTTTATTGTATGGATGAAACTGTAGCTCTACGGTCTGTCAACCGGAATTTCCCGTGGAGCTACTAATAGTATAAGTGATAAATTATGATACAAATTTCTAGATTTAACAATTTTATATTGATGTATTATAAAGTACATTTACACTGTTTGGCTCTTGAATTCGTATAAAGTTTTGATAAGTAAGTTTAAATTTAGCAATGAAACATGATGTACTTAATCGTTACAAATGATTTTGCATCAAATCAGAACAGGCTTGTCTCGCGGAGTTACCTTTCTTGCTTCGCCTACAAAATTGTCTAGAAATCTTAAACCAGAACGGGAGAAAAGTTTGCAACAGATTTTGTAAGTAACTCACTGAATTGCAAAGTGGGGGATATTGCAGAGGACTGTATTGTATCCAGCATGTATTGCTTATATATAATTATATATAACGGTCAAGGGACACTTATATGGATGTGGTATATGGGGTCTGCACAGATGGTGCCCTAACTGATTTTGGTGAATAATGATCAATGATGCTTTTAGCTTTATATTTATTATTTAGGACTTGATGCATGTGTTGAGTTTTCAGATAAAATTATAATGACTAATTATGGTGAATTGTTGGCTGAAGCAAAAATTGTGTTTTATCTTCCCGTAGAAAGTTCTATTTAAGTGTTTTTTGCATGTATACTGAGATGTGTTCCTTTGTAAAGATTTTTTTTAACCAGTCAATTATAATCTCCAGAGTGAGCTAGCATTGAAATTGGGTACATTGGCTTATGTATACCTATACAGTGAAAATATATCGGAGACCATATTAATAGTTTACAGTCTACAAATGGTGATATAAATCATTAAATGTATATCACAGAATACACATGCTAAAAATAACCCATTAAAGATAAATCATATCTGCACGTGTTTATATATATATAAATACAAACTAGTCTGCTGATAGATTTGCACACAAGCATGAAAAGACAGAGTTAGTTGCTGTGTTGGAGAGGGTCTAACAAATCTGTAGTCACTGAAGAAGGTCAAATGTCAAGGTCATGTTTGAAATAACCATGTGTTAGTTGCACTTTGGTAAGGATCTTGCACATAGACTCAGGTTAATTTTGTTGTTATCTGACCTCTTAACTTAAAGGTCAAATGTCAAGGTCATGATGAGACACAGAATGTTGCATTTATGTAAAAAATTAATTAATGTATCTCAAAGTTGGGAACTTTTTCATTAATAAAGATAATAATTAAACAATTTTTTAAGTAGTTGGTAATGCACTGATTTTTTTTCATTATTTTTCAGGAAGGCGGTCTCTATTGACAATAAACTGGAGAATCGTCTGACCATGAAGGACCTGGCCAAGCTCCAGAAAGCGTTCATGGTATGATGCCCTTCATAATCATATGAATCTCATATCAGAATTATATGATTCCCACATGATACCCATATGATATTATAAGATACATTGTTAAAACTTTGTATATTACCTAATGGTTTCAATATGTAGTTAGAATATTCCATATGGGGCGGGAGCAAACGTTGTAGAACATACAGTGTATACATCTAATGAAACTTGTGTATGGAATAAACATTGAATTTATATAATGATAAATAAATGATTAACAAAAAAAGCTTAGAAATCTCAATGTTTGAGATATTAGCTGGTAATACAGTTGCTCAGTGATGACTTCAAGTTCTCTTCAACCTATCCATGATATTTGACAAATTTATATTTTAGACTGTACTAAAATATGTGTTTTCATTAAGGAATAAGGAATCATTCTTTTGGTATTGTGAGGTGATCAAATATAGTTGGGGGGTGATCAAATCCAATAAAGCCCAAAGGGCTTTATGACAGATTTGATCATGTGATGCCTGACTGTATTTGATCACCTCATAACACTAAAAGAATGATTCCTTATTACTTATATTTATATAATTTTCAGCAATGGTACATGTACAATTAAATATTGAAATGGTCATTGATGAAATGTATTGGACTATACATTACAAAATTGATTCGTTATCACAAAGACACAGGAAACTGTAAATATTAGTCAGTAATATGAATACATTTACAGCCAGAGATTGTACATCATATCTAGCATATTTCTGGGATAAGTATAGATACTCAGTGACACATTGTATCATAAATAGACAGCACACAGATATCAGTGCCTCCATACAGAAGCCAGTAACATGAAAACCTTTATAGACAGATAACTTACACCAGGGTGTGGATTCTGTCACAGCGACTGGACAAGCGGTAATTGTGTTGTGGGGGTCTATTACACACCGCACATGAACTGGGAGCTACTTTTAGTAGTCATTAAACACTGGTGGTGGAGGGCTAGGACTATACTTTGTACACAGCATAGAGGCAAGCCTGGGGTATTGGGTTAGGGTTACAATTTTATCTCATTGATATATCTTGCATTTTCTCTGCAGATGTAAATAAAAAAAGTTTTATTTGAACTCCCTTGACTTTGATCCAGGCATAAACTGTCTAGACCCCAGCTTTGAAGGAGGGGGGGGGGTATACTGTTTTACCATGATATGTCGTCTGTCCGTAGCAAATTTCTGTCGCATTTTTTCTCAGCAACTATAAGCCGCAGATGCTTAAAATTTTAACACACTCTTTGTTTAGGCATGCCTTATGATGGGATTCATTTTTCTACTAATCAGACTTCAACTTCCTGTCAAATGACGACTTTGTTTATTTTTAGCCTAAATTTTTTATCAAATGTTTTGTCAAAGTTTTCTCAGCAACTATTAATCGCAGCATGCCATATGGTGAGATTCATTTAAAACAAACTTGATGGTAACTTCCTGTTAAATGTCGACTTTGTTACCAGTATTTTGTATATAATTTATATCAGACCGGGGGTATCACTAGTGAGCATTGGCTCACAGATATCTTGTTATGGATCTCAAAAACATGGTAAATCTCAATCAGGTCATTAGGTCAATCTGTCAAACAATGGCTGCCTGGTGGTAAGTGTAATAAAATGTAATACCAAGGTCTGCACAACAGTCATGGTTTAAGGTGGCACTCACTATGTTGATGGTACAAGTGATTTCTTATTGAATTAAGAGACATAAGATAAATCTCAAAAACAATTACAGAGAGTCAAAGACCATATGATACATTAATATGTATTACATGTAAACAGTGACCCTTATTCTATGACCTACTTTTCACAGACAGAGGGGGATGGCTACGACAACAAGCTGGCGCTGTACCGTGACATGTTTTGTGAGGCGTTGTCCATCCTCCTGGACAAGGGCACGCGTGAGGAGTACGGGGAACTCTTCGACAAGGTCGACGTCGCCAAGGAGGGGACGGTAGACTGGGACAAGTTCGCCTCCCACATGCTGCTCGAGTTCTACGAGAGGGACGACCGGGTCAAGTCAACGCAGGTACCTCAGTGGAAGGACCTCAAGATGTTACAGACGTAAGACTTTTTAAAAATACTGAGGTAGAACCACAAAATGTTATAAGTAGGACCTCAGATCAGATTCTTGATCTGTAAGTAAGAGAGAGAGAGAGATTTCAATTATTATAATATTAAGGGAGAAAGAGAGATCTAACTCTAAAGTATTAAATTATTAGCAACTTAACTAGTCGTAATTTTTGATTTTGAATGAAATCAATCAAACAATTTTCTAAAATTGAAATTTTCCATGAACTTACTTTACTTTTACACTTAACAACTTACTTAATATATCAAATACCTAGGATTATCAATATAATGCCAAAAATCATTGAGTCAAAGATTTATAAGCTATATATAAAGTCTCCTTAAAAATAATAGCAACATAATATCCCACAGAATCAGATGCAATATAATGAGCTGTTCTTTCTTACCACTTGCAGCCCTCACAAAGACATAGTGCAGCGAGTGCAGTACCTTAAAAGCAGTAACCGCTATGTGTCCATCAGTAAGGTCAGTTGTTTAACAGAATCACAGTACTGAAGGTACTCTTAATCACAAGCTCTGATCAGAATAATGAGAAAATAGTTGTGTTACAAGTGAATATATTTTATGCAATTCAATAATTGTATGATTTTCATTTTTCTGTAGGAGGGTACGGTGGGTATCTGGGGGCCGGACCTGAAGCTGTCCCGCTCGTTTCGGATCGCCACCGACTCGTGTAAGGCCCGCGACCTCTGGGTCACCCACTTTGTGGCGCTACAGAACATCAACAAGATCGCAGTCGCCTTCACTAGCAAAGAGATAGGTAAAAAAAAGACTGTGGTATAAACAGGTCTGTGTGGTGTCAGATACAGTCAGTCTGGTACATGTACAGGGGACAGGTTTCTAAAATCTCGATGAAAATAATGCAGTCCTTTCAGTGACTCATATTGCCAAAATCTGGATGCTTTTCCTTTCAAAGAAATTCAATGGGATTGCTCGTGTAAAATTTCAAATTTGTCAAATAATGCAGATTTTTCAGTGATTCAGATGGCGAAAATCTGAATGTTTTTCTTTCAAACAAATTTCAGTGGGATTGTTTACCAGTTCTTAACTGTCACGTGGAATATTTCAAATTTGTCAATTCATATATTCAAATGCTTCATTCATTTGGGTAATTTTGAAGGGAAATGTGGATTTCATATGTATCAATGTTCTATTGTTTCTCAAGTTTTACAAGATTCAGACTCCTGACCCTTTTCCTGTTTGTCTTACAGCTATCTATGATATGGGGAACAAACTGGAGTTTAACTGCCAATACAAAGTTCAGGGAATGGAGTTCACTCCCCTCTGCTTAGATTACTGGTAAGAGTTATCTTTCTTTCTTCTGTTGCATTATATGCATTATTACAGATACATTGATACATTGTTTAAATTTATAATTTTGGATCATGTTAACTTGTGTACTTGGTGTTATTTTAGTTTTCAATATTATTTGGTGTGTACTTAGTGTTATTTTGACTGAATCAGATTTTAATCACTAAATAAAAAAGAGAACAATAATTTTCATTTTCAGGTACAACCCTTTGTTCCATACATGTATTATCTAATAAATTCATATCTTTTAAACAAAATGTATAATTGATGAAATACCGACACAGACTGTGTTCATAATAACCACACATTTTCATCACTAAATATTCGTGAGAACACTGACTTTTGTTTGTAGGTACAACCCAAAAGATGCTAACGAGGCCATCTTGTGCTGGGGAGATGTGGGCGGTTATGTTAACTGTCTTTTCTTCAACTCGGCAAACATCGCTCTGTTTGAGAGACCTCCTGCTCCGGCCGGCGAAAAACAAGGTGAAATATTTGGCTGTGTCATCCAATTACTTATCAGACATAAATAGAGAGGGGTGAGGGTGGGGGAGGTCCAGGTTAATAAATTGATAGGGTAAACACTAGAAATGAACTTGAGTCTTTGAGAAAAAGGTTGATCAATGATCACACACTGTAAAACTTTACCTGCTGAATAACTCCCGGCCCGTAATGTCACTTTTAAACTTTCACCCAACCCTATCAATATCAGTTATCTGACTGGCATGGACTGAAATTTCCCATACTATACTATTATTATGTTAACCTTGAAGACCCTATTATTATGTTCTTAACTGCTCCTCCCCAATAACTATTACAAAATCCCAAATTTGATTTCATCTATCATTTCTAATCTTAGATTATATTTCAATATGTATATTTATGTGTAAATGATCTGGAAATGATTTATGAATGTTATTGATATGCAAATGAGGTATAAATGTTATTAACCGTTACACAGTCCCAAACTGGTCCTCAATACTCATTTCTAATCACAGCATGATATAAAATCATAATTTATAATTCTGTATATCACATTATGTAAATCATATGTAAATAACATGTTAATAATATGCAAATCATAAGTAACTAACATAGTCCATGTCTTACTGTATAGAGTACATGTGTTGGTTCATAAATTGCTTACAATTAACACTTCTGGCTAATTAAATTTCATTGTTTCTAAAAAACAAATATGATAATTTTATATAGGTAACAAGTTTTAAGAGAATATAGTTAACAAATAATTGTAACACAGATCACATAGTTTGACAGTTTTACAAGAAATATTTATTGAACTCAACTAGAGTATTTATTTCGAGAGTTATCTCCAATTGTTGAGGGGTTGTTGCACCTTAAGATCTGATCAGAATCAAAAACCTATTAAACAAGTAAAACCTCAAGACAAAGTCATTTATATCTGTTCATTAGAGTTATCTCCCTTTTATAAGTTTAGTTGTACCTTAAGATTTAATCACACATAACACCGCAGTCCCATTGTCAATGATAGATTTGGACTCTCTACTCAGGAAAATGTTTGGTAAGCCTGTACGGGCAGACTGTTACAGCAAGCCATGTTGGTTCTGAATAAAATTCCCAAAGAGCTTGATATGTATACTGATATTTAGTTATACAGTTGGTTGTAGAAACAATGTGTGAGCTTTAAGGTAACATTTACATGGTGCTTGTCATGTTGAAGATAAATTCCTGTACAGTAGTACCCAGAGCTTGTGAAGAGACTAGATATTTTGGACAAGTACTTGATAAACTACTCTATAGACATAACAAGTGTCTGTCAGGGGAAACAGTTTAGATTTCATAGAAATGTGAGTACATGTACTTATGAACTAATGACAATTGTCATTCAAAAGATAGAATAGAATGGTGAAGAAAGTAGCAAAAACTCTTTATATGTGTACCAGTTTAATTAGATAAACAGCTCTAGAAAGTCTGGTTTTTCAATGGAGCTTGAATTATTACACATTTTAAGCATTCATTTGAACAGAGCAACACAGATTTTCAGTGTAAAATAATGCGGAGCTCCATTTTATGTTAAGCAGTATCTCCATTGTTAGATAATGAGACCCCTGACCTGCTTAGTAGAATATGGATTATTATCTTTATCATAGTCCGAAATACCTGACGTTTTCCTGGCTTTTTTAATGATTTTGATATTTTACATGCCAGGAAAACGTCAGAACCGGCGCCATTAGGAAAACTGGAAATTCACCGCCTCCAACTTGAAGCGGCATTCTAGGCTCAATTTTAAATAGATATATATTTAAACTAAATAATACAGCTTAAAATATAATTTTACTGAACATTTTGATAATCACACTGATAAAAAATAGTGTTGTTGACCTATTTTCTCGCGAGATTTCAAAAATGCACGAAATCAAAACAAATCTCAACAGTTCGATAGAATGTGTTCAACAGCCTGTTTATGGGATGTAAGGACCCATAAAAGCGACATTAATGAGCAGTAAAATCATCATTTTATTAATTAGTTGTGAATGAAACATTTGATTCAACTCGTAAATATTTAAAATCGAGCCGAGAATGCTGCCTCCAGTTGGAGGCGGCGAATTTCCAGTTTTCGTAATGGCGCTGGTTCTGACGTTTTCCTGGCATGTAAAATATCAAAATCATTAAAAAAGTCAGGAAAACGTTAGATATTTCGGACTATCTTTATCAGTAATACTGGCTATGTGAGAGTTATTTCCCTTGGCCTTCATGTTCTATACAAAGCAGATATTGAAGTTTTTAGGGCATTTTTTTTGGTAACATTTAATGATTATAATTCTTGGTCACAAAGAGAAACAACTCTCATACAAGAAAATCTCAGTTTTATCCAGAACAGTCTACAGTAGTGCATTACTAGATTGCTTTGCTTGGGTCCAATTCTTCTTCATTGATGTAGAACATTTATTATTTTTTTCGTGTGTCCACTTATAACTGTCATGGGAAATATATGCTCATGGTATAATTTTTGAGTTCTTATAAAAGATTTGTAAGTTTAACATAATGTATTCTGCTTCATTTCATTACAAGGAATCATGTAAAAATACTCTTTTGAAACGTGGTGTACAGATTATGTGAACCTTATCATACAGATTATGTGTACATTTTTTAAAAAATAATACAAGTTTGAGGTGTAATTCACAAATAAAGGGTAGGAGATTTAAGAGGGCTGAATGGTTGGCCATGTTTAGACTGTCTTGATCTCCTTTAGAAGAAGAGCTCTATATAAAGATATAGGAAAATACTCAAATTTAAAAGCTAAAATTTATGGATTTTTTCTTGACTAAATAACAGTTTATAGCTTAACAAATCATATCTAAAAATTTAAGGTAGATCTGATGGTTTATTTGTTGACCACCCAGTCTCCTTCATGCACACATGCGTCGTTATGTTCTGTAGACATTACACCACATTCACTTACATTGTATTATGGGATGTTGGGCAATGCACCTGTGGATTGGACATTTTTATCTTTTCATTGTGCCTGTATGTGGCCCCTGGTGTTAGAAAGAAAGGATCCCTGTCCTGTTTGTCAATGAGTGAATGACTGTAATAGTTTCATTACATAGAAGTTTTACAAAAAGAAAGTACATTCTCTGAGTCATTCCATTGATTCATAATATCCCAATGATCGATATCTAACTATGATATTTTATCTTCTTTCCATTTTTGTTTTGGTTTAAGTGGGTAAGCTATCACTGCATGTGAATCTCACAGATTGAGATTATCTCAGATTATCTCACAGAGACAAGCTTTACTTTGAGAATCTCACTGAGAAGCATGTGCACACATTTAAGATTTATCTCGGGTTGTCAGCGAGATGTGCACAGTTTGAGTGAAATGATTGACCAATCTCTGCCCACTTTGTTCTAAAAGTACTGCTCTAGTTTTTAGTGGCTTGATTCTGTTTTATTTTTTGTTAGTTTTGCACACTTTGTTCATATAGCTGGATCTGTTCATGGAGTTACCTCCCTTTCGCCAAATACTTGATTTATCTCCCTTTACTTATAAATAAATATTATACAGGACTTTGATGTAATATTCATATGTACCATTCAAATTTGATATCAAGAAATATGCCAAGAATTTTCTCCCTCTGCATATCATAAATAGCATACAAGACAATAATATAGCATACATAATTTACATAATGCCATAATTATCTCAAAAGAGAACGGTAGTGTTGTTAGTATAATCATTAGACAATGTGTTAATGAAATGATTGGAGCTCGTTGCATATTGTGATTTTTTTTCTTCCACCAATCAAAATGAATTTAACATTTGAATTCAAATCATGCATGCCTAAAATATGAATACCTATCTATAACATCTAACGATGCATGCTGATCACTGTATAATTCATTGTATCTCTCCATGAACATCCGCCTATAACACGGAACTGACACGTCGTCTATCATTCATTCGAATCATGTGACTCTAATTTCATGCCGTTAATCCATATTATGCTTTATTTTTGTTGGCTGTGTGCGAACTCTGACCTTTAACCTTTGCACTATCTGCACTCAGTTTGGGAAGGTGAGTAGTTATTTTTTCTTTTGTTTTTTTTAAATATATATGTATATTTTTTTCTTTCTTTAAATGTGAACTAATCCTCTTTTGTTTCAGTTTGTCCCCCATCGGTGTACTGTGGGGTCTTTTAAATTCCTAGGGGTACAATATTTTTCTGGTTTGTCAATTTTTAAAAGGGATGATATTTTCATGTGAAGAGAATTAAAATTTAGTATTTTGGGGATTTAATGAGGGGATGTTAATTTTGGGATGAGAGTTAGCTAAAAAATCCACGATATTTTAGCCTCCAAAAATGTTGATACTTCCTTAGTATTTATATGACATGTATATATCTATTGTTATTATACCAAACCTGATAGAACTGTACTGTAGCAATGGTGTAAACACACAACAAAGGCTAGTCACTTCTGACTCAATCTGTAAATTTCCTTCAGTAGAAAATTCCTGGCTACAAGTCCACTTACTCCTGATAGTAACTTACATCCTTATCTTATTTACTGTCCACAAAGTATACAGTTATTATTTCATTTTTTTTCATTTTACCAATTATAGAAATTTTGATATTTTACAGATCCAAGATAACATCACCTAAGTTATCACTAAATTTCATGCAAATTCAAATTTAAAGCCAATAATTTCAAAAGTGTACAAGTTCTAGGCACAAGAAAGAAATATTTTATAGATCACAGCTCACAACATTTTATAGTTCAGTCTTAAGATTTCAGCACACACTGTCACAGTAGTTTAAATATTACAATTATCAGCACATTCAATTTCTAAAATTTGATCACTTCCAATTTGTTGGTTTACAAATTTTATTTTTAAATCCAGACTATAATATGTCAATCTAGTAAGGAATGAAGACTCTAAAATTTATTTTCTTAATAGCATTCAAATCCAAGAAAAAATATCAATAATTTCAAAAGGAAGTTTATAAAACAAAGTAATGTATTGTAGTCATTAGATTGACTAAACACAAACAGTCACTACTCCGTCTTTGAAGCTAGTATACTGTGTTTTGTATTAACTGTATGGTTCTGATTTTGATGGGGAAAATGGTATCTTATGACAATGAGTGATGAAAAGTAGTTTCTGATTTATCTTAAATTTTTTCTATAACAGAACTGTTCTGTTGTGAAATTTTTGAAGAATTTATTAATCGGTGAAGGGTATTCATAAATGATTTTAAAAAAGATCAGTTTAAACTATTGCATACTTTTTATGAAAAATATATATCATTTTGATATACAGTTGCAGATTGCACCATGCGTAAAATTGAAATAGATTGATTGAAACAAGACTTGCTTGTAATGGGAGATAAGTTGAAGGTTTTGACCACAAACAGAGAGATGTACAAAATAAAGTTAAATTCATAAATTACCTTATTTCTCAGTTTCACTGTCTCTTGAACTTTTCAGAGCCTTGCCTAAATGTCAACCTCCAGGACGTTGGAAACGAGACGCTGTTTAAGAACGAGACATACACGAGACACGAAGCTCACAGAAAGGAGTGGGTCAGACAAGGTACGGGGAATAATGAGCACTGAGTACTCTCAGGACTTTGATTAAATACATACAGTAAAACACAGATATAACGAACACGCTTATAATGAATTGACGCTTACAGCAAAGTGATTTTCATTCCCTGTGACTTTTTTACATGCTGTAAACTTGACGGATATATTGAATTATTCTAATAACAAATCAAAATCGCCCGTCCCTGGCAATTTGTTATAAGCTCACAGAAAGGAGTGGGTCAGACAAGGTATAGGGAAGAAGACATTCAGTACTCTCAGGACTTTGATTTAGTAAATATTATTCTGTTGGATACAAGGCTTACAGAAAGGAGTGGGTCAGACAAGGTACAGGGAATACAAAGCATTGACTACTCTCAGGACTTTGATTAAAAAGATATTATACTGTGATATATGAGGCCCTTAGAAATGAGTGGGTGAGTCAAGGTACAGGGAACATAGCATTGAATACTGATTTAGAATTAAGATATTCATATATGAGAGGATAGGCCAACAGAAATAAGTAGGTCAGACAAGTTACTAGAAAGATAAGGCTTTGAGTACTATTGGGACTTTGAATTTTTTATGATTAATGAGAAGGTTTACACTTGGCACAAAGCTCAAAGAAATGAGTGTTCTAAGTTCTTTGAACCTGTAGAGTGGATATAAATGCAAATGTGACCATTATTTTTAACATTGCAATATTCCCATTTAATGCTCACAGTGAAATGAACCCACTGGCAGTATCTATTAATATTATAAGAAGGAATGCACCTTTTACATATCAAAATGTACTAAATGATATATATTTATGTGTACAGTGAAATATGCCCATTATTTGGAGTGTTTCATCAGCTGTTCCACCACCAGTACAAACTCCATGGTGATTGGGTGGATGGAGAAAAAGACAGGAGCCACTACAAAGTAGGTCAAACGGTCATTTACTGCTGAGACAGAAGTAATCCCCCTTTCTCTTTTTATCATGTACTTTTATCAACCATTTGGATGTTTTAAATGATTATACACAGATCAGAATTTCTGTAAAATCTTGGGATTGTAAAACAGTACTCATCGTTAGCTTGTAGTCATGTAAAGTTGTATACTAAGCAATTTGCTTCTGCTGGAATGGATGTAATTTCAAAGTATTAAGTTTGCAGAAATATTTTGAACTGATATGCATGTACACATACATTGTAACATACCTAATTTTTTTTTCTTGAGAAATATTCATCTACAAGGTGATTTTATTCCCTGAATTTTTTGTATCATCTTTAACACAGTGAAAAATAAATCTCGTCTACACAGGAGTGTATGTATATTGATTGAAAATTTATATGTTACAGGGATCAGGGAACAAGCAAAAAGATACAGAGAGTGTGAGTATTGGGATTTGTTTTCTGTACAGAAATCATTATTTAAGTTGATAAGAACAAGTACTTTCAATTTCAAATCAGTAAATTCTATTTTCTCAACTGTAGAAAAAAATATTACATTAAATATATATTAAATATGTCTCAATGTTCATATTGAAATCGATAAAGTCATTGTGTTTGATGGAGAAAAACTGTTAATTTTAATATTTACTGACCTCTTTTTTTATTTGGTCAATTTTCAGCTCCAACTTTAACATCTCCCAAGGAGTGAACACATTTGATTACAACCAACACTTAAATATTATAGGTAGGTCAATTATCAAAAAGTAAAAGCATTAAAACAGGTACATGTACTAGGTAAACTCTTTAAAAGCAATACCTGAATATCAGAGGCCTGTTCAACAGAGCGAGCGCTTGTGAGCGCTCACCAAAATTCCCTATACCAGCAACACAAATTTTGGCGAGCGATCGCAAGTGCTTGCTCTGTTGAACTCACTTCTGGGCTCATATTGATGCGTATATTCACAGCTACCCTATACCTTGACAAAAGTCACGATTAAAAATTCAGGCTCATGATCTGATTGGCTCTAGACAACAAGCAGATAGCAGGTTATCTTGGATGATTATTGTGTATGAAGTTTACTAAAACATCATGGTAAGGGAAAACACACCCACACATTATGAATTTACTTTAACATATTTTGATTTTCTCTTTCAGCCACCGCGGGTGTGAACCACCACGTCTGTTTGTGGAACCCCCACATCGTGTCCAAGCCTAATGGCGTCCTCCGTGGTCACATGGCCAGTGTGATTCAGGTCCAGTTCATCAAGAGCCGCGGTCAGCTCATCAGCTTCTCCAAGGATAAGGTACTCCGGATCTGGGACGTACAGCTACAGGTGTGCATACAGAGGCTGGCCGGGATGTTCCCTAAGGGACCAGAAGGTGAGGAAGGGAGAGAGAGAGTGAGTGAGAGAGAGACCCAAGGAGAAGGAGAGAGAGAGAGAGAGAGAGAGAGAGAGAGAGAGAGAGAGAGAGGAGAGAGAGAGCCCCAAGGAGGAGAGATAGAGAGATAGAGAGAGAGACCCAATGAGGAGAGAGAGATAGAGAGAGAGAGAGACTAAAATAAATAATGATTGACACATAAGTTTAATGACATAGCTTACCAGTAACTTATATGCAGGAGTGCAAATTTAGCAATTGAATGTTTTATCATTTTTTAAACTGCTAATAAAATAAGCCAGCTGATTTTATTTCCCCTCTAAATTAACCAAATACACCATGGTTAATCATGGGATTACTTTCGCTTTAGAAACACTTCTTTTTTAAAATTTCACTTTAAAATCACTACATTCACTTTGTTGACAGTGGTGAGCACGCTGTTCTTTGACGAGGAGCGCGACCGGTCAGGCATGGAGAGGAACAAAATGTTGATCACATTCAACTACCAGATAACGCTGATGGAGATGAAGACAGAGAACCGCGACAAGATCATGTCACACGACAAGCCGGTCACCGCCGCCATATACAACTCTGTGTTTAATCAGGTTAGTACATAAAACTGTAACAAGATCCTGTCACATGACAAGCCGGTCACCACCGCCATATACAACTCTGTGTTTGATCAGGTCAGTAAATAAAACCGTAACAAGATAATGTCACATGACAAGCTGGTCAATGCGGCTATATACAAGTCTGTGTATAATCAGGTCAGTAATTTAAACAATAAACCGCTATATGAACAAGATCATGTCACATGGTAAGCCAACCAATGCAGCAATATACAACTCTGTGTTTACAGGGTCACTAAATTAAACCACAACACTGTGTTTTCTACCGATGCCAAAAATATATTTTAATTTTATACAGTTAATGTGGTGTAAATACTATGTCTGTACAATTGAGACTTGAGGTACAAAGTTCTAACAATTTAAGGTTTAGACTTTGAGTGAGGGGACAAGCTTTACAACGTACCCTTACAATAAAACAAAAGTGTCCGCGAAGAGAAGTTGATTAGAACACAATTATTTCTCACTACTCCCCGTGATTGGCAGTGGTTGTATGAAAGGTTAAGGTGGTCCCCCACTCCAACATGTCGTTCTCTCCTGGTAGTTCAGCACCCTAACTCAGACCCTTGGGCAAACACTCATGCAATAGAGAGATATAAATCTCATTTGTTTGTAAAATGATGATTGTTTAGATTTAGATTTACAATTTTGGTTTTCTGTTTTTCTGCAGGTGATCAGTGTTTGTCAGGCGGGGACCCTGATCGTGTGGATGATTGACACAGGTCAAAAGGTCAAACAGTTCAACAACACCCACGCCAATGCAGAGGTTACGTGTTTGGCCCAGGATCCGACGGAGACCAAACTGTTCACGGGGAGCACTGACGGAACTGTCAAGGTCAGGGTTCAGGGGTCAAAGTATTAAAAACATGTCTATTAAATTTGAAAATATATATATACAGTTTAACATTAATATCTTACCCATAAATGCCATATATATGCAGTTTCCCCAATCAAGTATTTGATATTGAAAAGTTTCTTTTGCTATAAAGATTGATCTCTGTTTTTCTGTGTTTAGATCTGGGATTTTAATGGCCATTGACTGTTTTTGCTTTGTTAACTGTAGTGATGTAGTTTGTTTTCTTGGCATAGGTCTGGGATTTTAACGGCCATTGTTTCCACACCCTGGAGTGTGCGGGGGGACAGCCGGCCGACATTGGACAGATCCTGAACCTGAAGAGGAGCGTGGTGGTAGTCGGGTGGACCAAGTAAGTAACAATCTGTGTGTGTATGTGGGGGGGGGGGGCCATAATTTGTGTGTGGGGCTCTAATAGTCTGTGTGTGTGTGGGGGGGGGGTTCTAACACTCTGTTTGGGGGGGATGATAACAATCTGTATGGAAGATGTGTTGGGGGATCTAAAGATCTGTGTGGGGGATCTAACAATCTGTGTGGGGGATCTCACCTGTGGGTTTAGGAAGATAACTAGGGATGTAGATACTGTAAAGTTTTATTAATGACAATTTTATTATTGATTTACTAGTAGTTAATTGCTTTGAGGTGACTAATGTTCATGAAAAAACCTAGATTACCTTAAAGAAACACTTTTAAATAAACAACCTTAAAGAACTGGTTCAAGGGGATAAATAATTGCAAAGACTAAGCTCTTGCGAATCTTCCACATTATTCTCGTCTCGTATAATGTTTGGTTAATAGTATAGGCAATATTGTTTCTCTCATTTTACAGACAGATCACTGTATTTCCCACAGCCTCGTTCAAAGATTTCCATGTACAGCCCGCAGAGTGGAAGGGAGGAAAGGTATGTCTCTCTGTTTGTCCATCTGTCTCTCTTCTGTGTAAAATTTTGAAGTTTTCATATGATTTCTTTTTATCGGTATACAATTTTTTGAAATACTACATTTAA
>WFKH01011926.1:85795564-85808739 GCA_016163765.1 Magallana hongkongensis | reverse complement strand
ATATGGAGTGTACAATATCTATACACTTTATATGGAGTATTGGGAAAGAGAGAAAAATATACTCAGAAGAATAGCAGTGTTGCACTCAGGCACAGAGATATGATAATTGGATAGACGTGTATTGGATTCAACAACTGTTACTCTTTGTTACCTGTATTTACCTGTATTTTACTTGTATTTACCTGTATTGTCTTGTGTGCATGAGAAATGTGCTGCATTGTTTACCCCTCAGTCTTGTGTTTGGGGGGGAAGGTCACTCTTACCCCCTTGTCAAACTTGTCCCTCCATAATTTGATGACACTTTGTTTTTTTAAACCAGCGTCCAAAGAGATACGATGGTCCCATATCGTGAAAGGTAACCATGGCAACCGCTGAAAACAAAAGAGGAATGCTTTCATTGTAGGATAGGAATAAAAATGCTGCATTAACAGTGAAGTAAACACCTGAGTTATTGGATTAGAGAGTTTGTGACCTACCATGATATGTGATTGGATAAAATTTTTATCCAACAAGTTGTGCTGGTTTCTTTTCTCTTAGAGCAAACACAAAAAGTTAGTTAAAACAGAGCCTTACAAAAATCAACTAGGTTTCACATATAAATTGGATAAAATCTTGTTTTGATTGGCTATTGGAAGTTGTCCATTTATTTTGATTGGATGTTAGAAATTGTCCTGTAAAAGGCTTTTATTTTGATTGCCTGTTTAGAAGTTTTCCTGTTAATGCAGCAGTTTGTGTTTACAGTCCAATTCCCCCAAAATAGGCTCCAGACAATCACATGACTAACAGTCCGGGTAGATTCCATTAACTCCTCTCCTCTCTCTGACCTTATATCTGTGTGACCTTGACCAGAGATGTCAGAATGACCTTATGACCTTAGGTGATTTACACCTTACTCAACCCATGTGTATTTCTGTCACCCTCTCTGACCTTATATCCTTCTATCTTTGACTATATTTTTGACCTCAGATTATGTATGAACTTTTGACCCTATTTGATTTAAAGCATAATTGACATACTGTGACCTCAATGAATGACCTCAGACAGCCTCTCTGACATTTTTTGTGAAAAATTAAGAAAAAAGTTGGACTTTAGTATAAGAAAGTACTGGGCTGCATTTTACAAAAGAACTTTTGGACTTAGTCTCATAATCTTTTTAGTCTTGTGAAATTAGTTAAATTGATACAAATCCATTTATTCCAAACTATTTTCATTTTAAGTATGTGTTACTGCCTTTAAGTTAAAGCATTAAATGATTGATAAACAAATTGGCTTTTATATATTTGGTTGTTAGTCTCAAGTTCTATTGTAAAATGCAGCACTGATCTTTATATGGGCATGCCCGTTGTAGTCCATACATGTTTGACATGTGGGGATTCCAGCCATATATCTGCAAGTCCTTCTATATATGTCAGTCTTCACAATCAATAGGAATTTCAGAACTGTTAAAATGTCACCGGGTTAACAGGTGTGTGACTGTCAGTCAATATATCGGTCTCAATGTCTCAGTGGTTAGAGTGCTGACATGGGTTTGAGTCCCGGTTGTGATCTGACTTTTCACCACCTATTGCAATAAAGACATTTCCTGAAGTTTACCACGTAAAAAGTATCCTTAGCTTAAAATGTTGTGAAGAGAATAATTCAAAGGCAAAGCTTAATGGGTTGAACTAGTTTAAAGAAAAAACATTTAACAAAGGCTAGTATATTATGTAATGACAAGGATGACATGATATTATTGGATAATTCACTGGAATTCCACATGTAATGGTTAACAAGCATTGTGTTCAGTGTAAGCCATAAGATATGCTGTTAATTAAGCCTACAGTGTTATAAATGTTGTTTCAGCCAAGAAATCATAACAAGTTGTTGTGGATTATAAAATCTATGTATGTGTACTGCAGGATTGACAGACATGTTTAGGTTATATATAATTTATAACCAGGGACACTGCTTCACCGAATATTCAGTTGAGAAATAGTTTTAGATTTTAGCTTCCAAACATTATTCCTCCCAAATTTTAATGTTATTGCAGAGTCATCTGTGTATATTTTTATTTATAATGCATCAATTGTTACACATACAGAAAAATCCCCATACACGAACTGTATTAGATCAATCAATATGTACATCCCTAAAAGAAAACCTGAATTTCATTTCTTTAAAGTGTATGTATGCTGTCCTTGATTAGATTAGATTTTATCCCCAGTGTATTTCTTGTTTGTTAAATGCAGTGTAACATTTGTTACTGAGTTCGAGCATGAACCAGAGTATGATACCAAGCATGTATGATTTGTTTTATTTTTCTCTATATCCGAGCACAAGGATGATATTACCTGCATGTATTGTTTTCTTGAATGCGAAATGTAGGAATTGTTAAAATTCCGGCATTTCTTAGATTTAGTTCATTACTTTAAAAAAAAAAACCAAATAAGGCAAACACATCATACCATGTAATCACTTAAAAGGATTTTGATGCAGAAAAAAGTTTAACATATTCTGGGAAAAACCTAGGTGTAAAGTTATTAAAAAACAATTAACAGCAATTGTTTGATCATTTCTGCATCAAAACCATTGTTGAAAATCATTCATTGATATGTAATTAGAAGTTTCATGGATCATTTTGCCATTGAGTACTTTCTAGCCCTTGATTTTGCTGACCTGTGAGTGGTTTCAGTCCTTTGATTCTGTGTTCTCTGACTTTATCAGGTACAGACTGGGTGGATCCTGAGGACCCCACAGTGATCGCCGAGAGCGAGCTCCTGACAGCAGCCAAGTCCATCGAAGCCGCCGCACAGAAACTGTCGCAACTCAAACCACGCAAAAAGGCAAAGGTAGGTGTACTACTACAAAACCATACACAGTCAGTGAAGAAACTTAACAAAAACACACACATTATATTAATGATTTCATGGAATCTGTTTGCAAAATGGATAAGTTAGGTGTACCACAACAAAACAATTAAAATAAACAAACAAAAGCACTCGCCTAAAAGAAGTAAGTTTATCAAGGTCGTCCCCTGATAACTATCACAGTTTAGCCACACAAAAAGGCCAAAGTAGTTGTATTAAAGAAAGGCTGAGTTAGATGTATTGACTTTCACTGCTACAGCTTTCACACAGGGTTCTCTGAGTAACCATGAGATGTTTGAGTCACTGAGTTTGGGTCAGAAATGTGAGGCGAGCATTACATAATCAACTTCTAATTATGTGAACATTATTCTTCTTGGCATTTTCAGTGAGCTTGTGTTAAGATGTATTTCATTTCTCTGTTGGATAAAATCTGGTGAGATGACTGGGTTTAGGTGTCATCATTTGAAATGAGATGGTCATCAATCCTGTTAATATGAGTTATGTTGAGATTGTTTCATCGAACAATTTTAAAATTTCATTGAGATTTTCAATAAAGTTCGTTGAGATTTTTAATAAAGTTATGTCTATAATTGAATGAAATATTTCAATAGATAAACTGGGCTTTAGTGAGTTATGTTTTGAGACATTGTATGGTTGGATTGTTTGAGATGTTTGTGGAAGGATAGTTTTGGTCAGTGAAAAATTCAATGAACAAAAGTTTTGATCAAAGAGAACCCTAGCGAGATATTCTATTACAGATCCCTAGCGAGATATTCTATTACAGATCCCTAGTGAGATACTCTATTACAGATCCCTAGCGAGATACTCTATTACAGATCCCTAGCGAGATATTCTATTACAGATGCCTGTGAAATGAGACAGTTTGTAGAATGATATTTTGAGTGAGCTGTGGTGAGATATGTTTGATATATTTGGTGAGTGAAATCAAGTCCCACCAAATATCAGACATGTCAACACTACGGCCTGCACCGGTCAACAGCACAAAGGGGACAAGAGAGGACTAGGAAACGTGTTTCATAGCAGTTAGTGTATTAGAGAATGGTTAAGGTCTACCTTCACACAGGATAGGATTAGCATCAGTTTGTACATTGGAGAATAAATACAAGTATGATTGTGAAAATAATCGATGATCTGTGGAGTTCAGTTGTGGGTTGATTAAAGTGTGATTTATGTAAGGAGGGTCAAGGAACAAAGCAGAAAAAGCACTAGGAGTGATTGATATGTTTTAACAGCAGTATTTACAACATCATGTATTTCATTCCATATACCCCTGTTTATCTGATAATCTGATGTCACTACCTAGAAGTTAAACAGCTCTCAATCAATTGATTATTGTAAGCCTTCATATCTGAATTAAAGATTATCCCTATTTCAAAGTAAAAATCATGCATAGTTTAAAAAAAAACCATTAGTGTTTTTGGCTGAATTCATATTTTTCCCAATGTCATATTTCAGGAAGCTGACATGAGTCTGAACTTTGAAGAACAAATTCTGGAGGCTGCCAAATCCATCGCCTCGGCAACGGCTGCCTTGGTGAAGTCAGCATCGGCCGCTCAGAAAGAACTCGTAGCGCAAGGAAAGGTAAGCCAGCAGTGGATTGAGTTTAGGACTGTACTATAGGTGATAATGACAAATGCCAGGGTTAACTTTTGTAACTGTCTGTAGAGAAATGTTTAAACCAATATGTCAGAATTAATGATTTAGAAGTCAAGTAATTAAAGTCTGCAAGGCATGGTAGATTAAAAATCAGAAATCTGGAACAAGGCATGAACATATTTCAAATGCTTTTGATAACATTTTTCAAATTTTAATGCCATGAATAAACTTAACTGCCAGCTTGAAATATCTATTCTTAGCAAACTCTCTGAAATGCATGATTAATGTTTTGAACCATCTAGTGATCTTCAAAAATAGTTTGATGAGTAATTTGATAATGTAGTTTGTTCTACGTCATGGCATGTTAATGTGTCCTTGACTGTGATGTAACACAAATTTTGATTGGTCAATCTGACAAGGGGTCGGATTCTGTCGGCTTAGATCTGATCTGTACATATTCTCCTGACCACCTTTTGTGTGACTAATTCTCATTGGACGATGCATTAATTGCTCTGTGTTTCATCTCGTTCTTGCATGTTCTTCTCTCCTGTTTCAGGTTCGCACGCGTAAAGAGGTAAACAATATTGACGTAACCAACCTTGCGCTTTCTTGCTTCCACAGTTGTATTGTGTGACAACTGGGTTATTATCTCATTATTTCATTATTTCTACACACTCAATGTATTCTTATTTTGCACTTGTGGGGACTTTGAGTATAGATAGACTTCAAATGATGTTAAATGTGTTTTGAGTTAGTTCCCTTTGCTACCATATTTAAACATGCCATTTTTTCACTTGACGAAACAATTTTAAACAATTTGAGCTGTAATACCTAGTATGAAATATTTCCATCTTTTGTCTTCAGATTGTTAAGAATTTTTTCTTCTGAATTATTTCTATGACTTGTTATTCTATTTGGCCAATCGATGATTTTAAACTCCAAAATGGCAGCCAAAGGGAAATAACTCTTAACAGATTGATGTCTGTTGAAAACTATCTATATCTCAGACAAGTTATGATTTGTTTTTCAGGTTACCATTTATTTCATTTGTAAAAAATTCAAAAGTTCATGCTTCAGTTAAATACATTGGAAATCTGGTTTTACTTCAAATTTTAGCCTAGTTTATAAAAGGAAATTTCAAATAAATCTGACTTGATTGTCTCTTGTAATTTCAAGATGTTTTATTTTAAAAGAGACAATTTTTTTGCAATATTTGTTAGTTAGTTCCAAGAGTTATCATAAGAATAGTGAACACTTTTCTTTATAATTAATTTAGAATTTAGATTTCTTGGATTTCGTAGTGTACACAAACATTATTCATTCTGACAGGGAATGGGGGTTTAAAGCTAAAAAAAATAGCAACGCTTAAAAGAAAGGTTTGCAGTGAATGCTAATCTAGCCATTTTTACCCAATTTGTTCACATGACATTGATTTACCAATTTCCATTGGTTATATATTGTACCTGCTTTTGACCACCATTTTGAATTCCATTTTGACACCGGTGTGATTCTGTTGTGATGTGGTTATGTTTTGAGTTTTATCAACAGTTTATTGAAATACCACAGGCATCTAGGTGTTCACTTTTGTCTTATCCTGGTGTTGGGGGAGGGAGGGGGTGTTACAGTTGAACTTTAACCTTCCATTAAGAGGAATAACTAACATTGTACATTACTGTTTGGGCCAAAGAGTGATTTCATATCAGAACCACACTTTATTGCTAGAGAGTATTAAAATCATTTTCATACATCACATTTATATAGTTTTGAAGCTGAAAAATATCTTGAAATATTACTGATACATAATTATTGAGAACTGTAATAGGTAATGTAATGATTATTGTATAATTTTTATGATGAATTAAAAAACAAACAGAAAGTACATCATATCTTTTAGCAGTAAAATCTCTCAAATTAATTTACATACTTCTGAAAGTGACTGAAGGGGAACGATACACATAACAGTTTAAACTTGACCTAGTTTTAAGAATTACAAATTTGATAGTTGTTATATGATGCTTCTGTAATACTGTTGACAATTGGCAGGTTATAAAAGAGCTTGAAAAGGTAGATGTATTAGAGATTGGGAATATACTGTATTAATTTATTACATTAGTGTTACATGTAATTACAAGTAATTTGTAATATAGGTGTGTAAACTTTATCATGTAACTTATAACTCTCAAAATTAAATACTGAAAACCATTAAGATGTACTTAAAACCTGTAATATTTCTTTCTTCTGGGTTACTTAACATTATACTTTTATTTAAGGATAGGTAATATAAGTGCGTAAATATTATCATAGAATAACTATAGAGGAAGTATGGTATCAACAACTTATCGAATTGTATGTAAATTCTATTGTATTAATCTGTACTGGGTAAACAGACTTTCGTTTTCTTCTCATTATTTGTAAGAATATCAATATCTTTGGAAATCTTTGGAACTTCTGTATATCCTGGTGCTGGTATATATGTATGTTGTTTTATGATTTATTCATGGGAACTGAAATATCTTACAAGGTATTATAGAACTATGGATAATTTACACAGGTACTTGCATAAAATCATATTACCAATGTAAAATCTGTAACGATTATAGAGGGACCTATTGTAGACTGGCAATTCTGATCATTATCATGTATTATATAGAGTTTAAGAATAATTTTCTTCAGCTTTAAAAGAGAAATTGAAATAACATCTTTCTTTAGTAAGATGAATAACAAATTGTTATAATGTTGGAATTTTGTTTTGCTGTTGAAGCTTAAATATTAACAATTTGATTATTACATATTGGAATTTTGTTTTGCTGTTAAAGCTTAAATATTAAAAATTTGATTATTACATGTGAAGATCCTCAGGTTAAAGACAGGAGCATCATTTTATACAGAAGCTTGTACAACTTTGCTGTCTTTAGAATAATCAGTTAAAGTGAAACTATAAATAAGTAAATGACGTATTCATAGTTTTGCAAGAAATCAGATTTAATTACTTTAGAATTTATGTTGGCTCAATCCTTTAGAAAGTGGTCAGAATACAATTTTTATTTCATTATTTAAGCATAGTTAGGAAATTTTGTCCCCATAAACTAACGAAAAATATCAATCTACCAACAAAAGATGGGATACCCCATGAACTCAAATGGTTCCACTGACTATTGATGCAATAATAAACTGATTGTGTTGTAATGATATATATATATATATATGAAATAATATGTTGCTGTGTTGTTATAACAGATTGGAGCCACATACCACAAATCTCAGATACTGGACGATGACGGGCAATGGTCCGAGGGGCTTATATCAGCGGTAAGTGTCTGACCCAACAGGAGTGGGAGCCAAACAGTGCAGGATTCATTAGCAGTAACAGCCTGCCGTGCATGATTAAATACAGTTATTTACAAAGCAATATTTCAAACAGTTCAAAATACTTCTGAAAAGTTCCAGTACCAAATAATTTTTTCAATGGTTAGAAGTCATGAATGTTTTTGTATGTTTGCTGATACAGAAAGATAGTTCAGTGTAAAATTTCGTTGATTCTTCTTCTTTCCAATACCAGGCATTAATTTGAGCTTTATTTTAGTACAAAACATTGAATATAACACTGTTTCAACACTGATTTGAGCTTTGTTTTCAATACTATACAGGCCAAGATGGTTGCTGCTGCCACTCACAGTCTGTGTGAGTCGGCCAATGCCATGGTTCAAGGTCACGCTACAGAGGAACGACTCATCGCCTCAGCTAAAGAGGTCGCGGGGTCGACGGCCCACCTCCTGGTGGCCTGCAGGGTCAAGGCTGACCCACACTCTGTTGCCATGAAACGACTCCAGGTAAGGGCCTTGTTTTCTTGTAATTAAATGCCTTGTGTCACTGTTGGTATTGCAGCAATCTCCAGGTAATTTATATATTAAATGCAGCATTTGACTTTTATTTTGACTTTAATGTTAAAACAAGATGAACAGCTGACATATGATTTGACCTTGATTGATTTTAGAGTTTTTGTTGATCTTAATATGACCTATAAGTGACCTAGCTACAATATTAGATCAATAGCTGACCTTCATATGACCTTGTTACTATTTATATCTGTAGGCGGCAGGTAATGCAGTGAAACGCGCCACAGAGGTCCTGGTGAAGGCGGCCCAGCAGGCCAAACAGAGAGACGAGGACGAGGATATAGATGTGGCGGTCGACTCACGTAAAGTGGGTGGGATCAAACAGGTAAGACACGCCCACTCACTGTCCGTGTGTTGTATATATTTCTTCATGTTCATGTATTTATGTTCTTGTATACAATGATAAATTGCAAACCAACTTTTCTTTGCATCTACCTTATTTTGTCAATCCTGGTGTGTTTAATAGCAGTTTAGGACCTTACCTTTTGATCTACCATTCATTGACTAGTTTGCGAAAAGTAGTTTTTGCAATTGAACTTATGAAAAGGATGAAAAAAAAATTGACGTTTTCAGCAAGACCTTTGGCAATAACAGGGATCTTGCAACCTTTTAAATATTTCTTGATTGCAAATTCAAGTTGGTTTACTGTATTCACCATTGACTTCAGAGGATTATTTTTATTCCATGTTTGTGCCTGATCTTTACTACATTGATATCATATCAAAAACTTGTACAGTGTGGTTGCATCAGTATTCGTTATATACCCTTTTTTCATTGATTTAGTTGAGTTGAAGTTAAATGTTCATTGAAGTGCAATATCAAATAACAAGTTGAATTGATTGGATGATAAGCCATGAATTTACGTATCCTTGAAACTGTGATTTTCATTAAATCCACAAAAAATTGATGTCCACGAATATTATTGAAACCACAAAGTACCTGATTAATAAAATCCAGGTATTGCAAGGGAACGTGGGATAGATAGGAATGTTATAAGTGTATTGCATGAAGTATTCCAAATCTATACATTCATCAACTTGTGTAATAACACTGTATATTTCACCTCAATATCCTAGAGATTTTTATATTATTTTCTTGATTAAGTAAAATCTATAAAAAGTATTGACACAACTACTTTACTTGTTATTGACACGTCCACATTACTGATTCCATGCTAACTTGTATGGTCGTATCGTTGACAATATACTATCCATGTCCTGATTAGTAATATAGTACATACACTGATAATACTTAAGATATAAATAACACACTAACAACTCATTACAGACAGTATAGTAATATACATATAGTGATAATAATTAAGATATAATTAACACACTAACAATTTATTACATACAATATAGTGATAATAATTAAAATATAATTAACACACTAACAACAAATAACAAATAATATGACTAACAAAAAACTAACGATGTTTCAATTTTCGGGATTTTAACCTGTGAATTTGATTTCATTGTCAGAATCAGGTGGCGTTTAGTGTGACCTTTGACCTCTTAAATTTACCTTACTTTACAGCCAAGAATCACCAGAGGTTGTTAATGGTATCACTTCTCGTTTTTTTTTTCAGGATTCTAGTTACAATGAGTTAAATGATTGTAATATGTTAATATGATCATATGTGGTATTCAAATTTGAATCACACATGACACACTAAATGTTGAACATGACAAGCTCCAACAAGAGTCTCACATAATATATACAAATCTAACATGATCAAAAACAACAACTGACATTGTAATAGAATTATAAGCAATGCTACACAGATAAAACATCTGACAATAACAACCAAAAAAACCCAAACAATTTTAAACTAAGTTTGTGGAGGTTGAGGTATGATTACTTTTTGACTGTTTGTTATCCATCTCCAATTCAATCCTTTTCTTTCTCTTGAAATTAATAAATCCAAGAAATGATTTATTTCATTTAATAGAAGAAATTTGATAAAATTAGTTCTATGCAAAAATTAACGTTGAAAAACTTTTTGACTGTTTGTTATCCATCTCCAATTCAACCCTTTTCTTTCTCTTTCTCTTGAAATTAATAAATCCAAGAAATGATTTATTTCATTTAATAGAAGAAATTTGATAAAATTAGTTCTATGCAAAAATGAACGTTGAAAAAATGAAATTTCACATACTTTGTGCAAAGTCTATATTCAGCAATTTAAAAAAAAAGAAATAACATCAAAAGATAAAGCTCAATTGATGTGTTTAAGTCAAAAAGTCATCAATGTCTTGTTGCTATTTTTAGCAAATTGAGGCCCAAGAGAGGATTTTGTTGTTGGAGAAGCAGCTTGAGGATGCGAGGCGCCTGAAGGAGAAACTGGCAGAGAAACGTGACCAGACAGCTGTCTAGATAACACAGTGTGACAGAGGGTGATACTGGGGCTCATCAACCCTTGTTCTATTACCATATTACGAAAAATTGCTTTTAAAAATTTAAATTTTGTATGGTAATTTGCTAAAATAGGAATTTAGTCAGAAAAAAGTTCTTTTCTTTTGTGAGATAATCATTAAAGAATATAAAGTATAAAACGATGACATGGGAAATTTTTTTATCGAAAGACCAAGATTTTAAACTGTGTCCAAATTCCTCTGTCACAGACGTATTGAGTCTCCCCTCGATTGTCACACTGTGTATTCTTGGACTGACTGCCTCGGTCTCTTTGCATGTTAGCATATCATCTTCACCACTACCATCTCGTCTCTCATCTCCTCAAATATAAACAACTTTTTTTCTTTTCTCTAAAAATTTCACAGGAACTACAAATTCAAGAGGAGATGTTACGGAAGGAGAGAGAATGGATCGAAGCCAGAGAGAAGCTGGCCAAGTTCCGTAAACAGCGTTACAAGGACACGGGCCACGACAGCGATTCATCATCCGCCTTCTAAAGCCGCACGCTCCAGCTTTAACCGTAATATGCGTATAGTGCCTGTCACGTGTCTTGTGATGTCATAATGGCTTCCATGTCAGCTGTCCTTGTGAAGGTCAAGATGACAAGCATCTAAGTGATTGAGAATTTTAGGGGAGTGAGAGTGTTTGAGATCTGGGTTAGGGTTGCATTTTTGTGGGTGTGATTTTTCAATATAGATGTGTAAGTATGTATACTTGGAATGATTAATGATGGATAATATATTCAGAGGACAGAAATTTGGAATCGAAAAGAAAAAGACTCGGAAAGGAAGTATTCTCAATTATCATATCATATGTACATGTAGCTGCTGATTACCCTGTTTAACCAGTTCTGTCACATATTGTACATGATTTACGGAATTGTTTTCCAATGGTGCAAAAATTTATCTATTTTAAATAGAAGTAATTGTTATTTGAGACTTGATTATTATTTTTGGATTTTCTCTGCAAGCAGACTTTTTAGGTCACCTGAGTCACTCAGGTGACCTATTGCAATTGGTCTTCGTCCGTCGTTGTCCGTCGTGTGACGTGCGTCGTTCGTTAACAATTTTACATTTTTAACTCCCTCTTGAAAACTACAAGGCCAATTGTTACAATTTTGGTGTGAAGCATCTCTATGGTAAGAGGAATGTAAATTGTGAAATTCATGACTCTACCACCCCCAGGGCACCATAAATGGGGCCAAATATGCCAAAAAAGGCCAAATTTTCAAAAATCTTCTTCTCTACTCCCACACGTGGGGAAAAAACTTAATGCATGATTATGATGTCCATGAAGCCCTCTACCAAAATTGTGAAATTCATGACCCCTGGGTCAGGGGTTCAGGCCCTAGGATGTGGCCGATATGGCGATATAGTAAAAATGTATTAAATCTTAAAAATCTTCTTCTCTACTCCCATATATATTTGAGAAAAACTAAATGCATTGTTATGATGTCAATGAAATCCTCTACTAAATGTATATCAACAATCTATTTCTCACTTAAACATTCAATATCGACAACTCCTTGACTTCTCCCACAAAAAATAGAACAGAAATCTCACATATCGTACTTATGATTTCTGTAGAGGTGAGCTATGAATGAAGAAATCGTTTATAAATACAAAACCGACGCATACATGTATGTATAATTTAACAATATCAATAAAGAAAACAGCTAATGAAGCGAGGCGTAATCCAAAATGGCCTCCTCTCTTGTTTTTTTCCTCCGATGAACTTGCGTTTTGTAAACAGGCCCCGGTGTATAAACATATATTTTTTCTCTTTGAAAAAAAATACGACTTGATTATGAAACTAAAATATACCATATAATTATTAATGTATTAATTAAATGTTTATTTATAAATCCTCTCGTCGACAGATGCCTGCCCTATGTTGCAAGAATACCGCATACTTTCGTAAGGGAAACTAAAAAACAACTGTCCAAATCCCCATTTTTGACGGTTAGAACACCCGAAGGAGGCACAAAACACCATCATGTCCTGTTATCGACAACTTGAAAGGTGATAATTAGTTTAATTGTTGTTTAAATCTAATCCAATTACAAACATGGCTAACAGCACCTTCTCGCTCGAGGTCGCATATGACGTCACACATAATGGCAGGTAGATCGAAAGAGAAAATAATGCATCGCAACATTTGAATTTCATCGCTTTCAAACTAACGAATTAGCCATATTTTTTTATTCAAACTATAATAAACTTCATTTTTAATGAGTATAGAACGATTTTATCGAAAAAAAATTCTGAAAATTGAAAAACGATATGTCCTTTAAATTGTGAAATTCATGACCCTTGGGTCAGAGGTACAGGCCCTAGGGCAGGGCCAATATAGCCATATACTGAAAATGTATTAGATCTTAAAAAATCTTCTCTAATCC
>WFKH01011926.1:85772570-85787339 GCA_016163765.1 Magallana hongkongensis | reverse complement strand
AAATACATTTATATCCAAGAGATACCGTTGATATGCTAAGCGTTAACTAAGTTCAGAAATAACTGATAAAGATTTTTGAATGGAAGCGTATCAGAATACGTACATTTGCGTGTAAAACTGTAAGAGAGTTGTTGTGGGGGGGGGGGGGGGGGGGTATCCATATATTCTCTCATTTCTTTTCTGGGTCACCCCTAGCTCCTCGCTCTGGAAACTTTCAACGACGCAGGTCAGGTGTCATTGAAAACAAACCATTGATCGGCAGTTATTATGAAAGCATGAAGTGTTTTACGTGTGTTAACATAAACTCACATAAAGACAAGTAAAGGTCTGGATGAATTATTTAACAGTAAATTATATCATAAACACAAAGAACACAAACAAACAATATCTCTCTGTCCTGTTGAAAGAGGGCCATGCAAATAGACGAACAATACATCGCCTGCACGTCTAAATCAGAACCTATACGATAAAAGAAAATCAAGAACTATTTCTCAATACTGTAGTTCATGCAATTCCTGTTTGGTAAAGAAACTGAATATTTTAAGATATAAAAAGGAGTTTTCCTGCTGTTTACATGTCTACTGTTTACATTTCTACTGTTTAGAAAAATGATGTGAAGATTTTAAAATATGAAAAATTCAATCCAAGATTATGAATAATATTCACTGTTTCCTGTGCGAACAGAATGCAGTGCTTCCAACTTTTGTGATATTTCTTTTGATTTTCTGCGCAAGAGTTGGATATTCCGCTGAAGTGAATTTTCAGCCATATTGCGATTTAACACAATATAACGTATCGCCGTACGTGTTTCTTGAATCATTGTATTCGTACGAGTGTGGTGATTTTAAGGTTGACATTTACTTTTGTTATCCGGGGACTTCTCAATGCCTGGAGCGGATGTGTCATGCCATCAGTGGATGGGACGGACTGTTGCTTCATACATTCATTACGTGTACAGATTGTGTCGTCACAAACAGTCTTCAAAAAAGGCGGTCTTCCTGCATAGGTTTGTACTACAAAATTTTTTAATATCCTCAAAAGAATATTTTTTTTTAGTTTGCTCTCCAGTAGATTAAATAAACAAGGACCAAATTAAAAATGTATAAATACATGTGTATTAGTCAATTTTGTCTCATCAGAACTTCACAATACCCTTTTTCAAGATTAAAGACTTTTGTATAATGATTTTAAATGTCAAATAATGAGTTTTTGGTATTCTTTTGTTAAAAATGCTCAGTAAAAAATCTTCAAACGAACTATTTTCTGAATGTTTAAAATAAAAAGGGAAAGTGATGCGATCGCATTTTTCGAATTTTCACGTGAACACATGTGGAAATACAGTTTTAATCAAACGGTATGTATATGTTTGATACATGAATAAAAACTAAAGAAATTAAAATCAAAAGTTGTCATAATGCGTATTTTCATTGTAATAAAAAAAAGTCAAGTGGTGGTAAAATATTTATTGCTAGCAGACACCCTTAAAATAAGATGGAATAACACATCATCTCAAAATGGCTGACCTCTGATCGAAACGACATTTCGTCTTATAAAAAGGGTTTTATCGACGGCAATGTGTTACTTACTCCATAGCCAAGTGGATAAAGTGTCGGGCTTGTACATCTCGAGTTCGAATCCCGCAGGGGCTCTTGATGTTACTTACTGAATAGACTTTTTTTTTTTTTCATTTTTTATCCCCAACCTGCAATTTTTTCGCTAATTTGATATATGTACCTTTTTTTCATTATTTTTGAAATCAAATAATAAACTTAATTTGAGTGACTTTTTCAAGGTGTGTTATTCCACCTTTACCTGACATAAGGCCGGACGGGAATGTTTGACAGGAAGTCAGTACTCTCAGTATTCTGATTACAGTGCATTTTTTTTTCACGTTTCAGCTTTATATCGACTGACTGAAAGTTTTGCCACAGAAGGTCAAATTACGTAAGTCTTCGATTATCATTATAGGTAGTCTCTTCAGTTATTCTTAGGTTATTCCTTAAATGTACTTAAATCCAATATAACGTTTCATTCTGTTATTTTTTTTCTTCTCCCCAGGTCGGGCTCCATGCAGGTGTTAGCTATGGGAGGGATGTTCGGGATCATCATCGTCGCCATCACGTGCTTCGTGGTCTATGTGTTGTGTCGTCATACGTAACGCAATATGAAACATTAATTTGACCATCCATTTATTTAACCTCTAACCAGATTCTTAAAATTTTTGGATCAACAATTGACGTTTACTTGACATGTAGAACAGTATATGGTTTTTATGTGTATAATGCATAAGAATTGGTGTCATTGTAATGAAAAAATAAAATAAATACGCACATTCTTGTCTTTTTTTCCCCCATTCACAGGACTCTCAGTAATTTTGAAGCAGAAGTTGAAGTACTTCAGTAAAGAGGCTGTATGTCATGTGTGGATCTAGAGGGGGTCGGGGGAGGAAGGTCCGGGCCTCCTTAAATCTCAGGAAAATTAAATTTATTTCATTCAAACACAAGCTTCGTACCCCTCCTTGAAAACACAATCATCCCTTGGATCCCCCCTGGAAAAAATATTTTTCATCTGCATGCGCATAAACTTTCTAGAAATATTTAGATATTTTACTTTGCCAAAAAGAAAAATTGTTAAGCTTGTTTAACGTTTGAATCACCAAAGAGGTACTAGGTGCCTCCTGTCAAGCCGTGCTATGATTATACAATGATACTGTTGTTTACCCATTTAAATATAAACTTATAAATTAATATTTGTTTAAATAAAAAAAGTAACAATGTATTTATCTAAATATACGAGTTCTTTTTAATCAATAGGATAATTCATACATGAACAATGAATGTTTTTCTTGTTGTGGTCGCTTGGTATCAGTTATGATAATTGAGGAAAAAATTAAATGCCTAACGTTATACAACTGTTTTTCACTAAAGAACCAAGAAATAATAATAATAATAATAATGTAACGTTTCAATTTTTTAAAGCAAAAAAAAGCGAAAAAAATGATTAAAACAGAGAGAGAGAGAAGAGAGAGAGAGAGAGAGAGAGAGAGAGAGAGAGAGAAAGAGAGAGAGATCTAATTCTAGGAGTTTAATTGCAGGTTCTCCAACATCCCTTAATTGTACATTTCTACAAAGTTTTGAGACTGGATATAAAAGATTACAATTAAATGCCATATACAAATATAATTAAAGACTTTAAAAGTTGTACGAAAGAAATCTTATTTTACATGTATTCTAAACGAGAAGATTTATAATCTAAACCAAAAAAAAAAAACCCCACGAAAAAACACTTTATTTATCTATATTTCCCCCCAAAATTTGTTAAATATGTATAATGTTATATTATAGAAATAAAAAAAATAGATTAACCCTACCGTTTTGTTTTCTAAAATCTATTTTGAATTTAAAACGACATTCTCTCTTACATTCAGGTTTAATTACGAATATTCCCCGTACGGTTTAGCTTTGTACTGTTTATATGCACATAGTTAGATCGGTCGCAAAAAATTATTTTTTCCATTACAGACATTTAACCGTTTTCTTTTCCTGTTTATTTCCGTTTAAGAATGAAACTAAATTAAACATATTTAATTTTATTTTCCGCAATACACAAAGTAATTCATTGTTTAATATTAGTGATTTCATGAAATAAAACTGGTCGACGTACTTTGATGTGTATCGGTACCATAAAAAAAGAAACCAATCAAATGAAAACATTACTTTCCGGAAAAATATTTTTGTCTAGTTGTAATTTTATAATAGATATTTCTTTTTAAGTAAATTAATTGAATAAATAGTGTATGATGATAACTTATTTGATTGCATTTGATTTCATATCAATTAAATCGTTGCATTGTTAAAAACGCTCTAAACGATTTATTCATGTTCCCCCTATGTGCCTCCGTCGGCGATAGGGAATTTGTGACGTCACACAAAATTTAAAAAAAAATCTGAGAAAATCCGCGTTGAGAGCAATGTACAGAGCAATGACAAACTTTCAAACCTTTTATCCTTGTTAATTGTCGCACAAATATCTATAGTTCGACACGTCGTGTTTGCATTCCGCAAAATGAGCAGCTCTGAGGAAACAAAGCCTGATAATTGCACTGTTTGTGTACAGAAAACTGATGGCACTGTTTGTGCACAGAAAAATGTGCCTGAATCGACACTAGGTTTTTCTGATGTCACCGAATCGACATCGACTTTCGCGGATATTGCCCCCGACCACACGTACACAATGCCGTCTGACGCCATTACGACTCCACCTCTGCATCGTTCATCCATTCACAGAAAGAAACGGATGTCTAGAAAAGGGGCAAAGGCCAATACCTCAGAACGTAAGGGGTTTACCGTTAACAGGAATGGTGGAACACCTAGCGTACCCTTGGCAACAAGAGCGACGGACTCTCAAGAAGTGGTAGTGAGGGGATTAGAGATTGGCAACAAGTTTCAGGTCTCGTCAAGAGAGCTGCCCCCAGGGTTCTCTGCCTCCGATTATAGAAGTTTGACATCAGCAGACACGGTGCATCCCCAGGCGAACGGCTGTCTCCACAATTCCTTTCTCGGTCTTTCCGAACTTTTGCATATATTGCAGGATAATTCCCATTCAAAATGTCATTCAAGAATTCCCCGAGGTGTTAAGAATAACGTGTTTTTCATTATTCGAAGCTCTGAAATTGTTCCAAATGGCCACATCTGCCAACGTAGAACCATTGCAGATGATTGTGGGACATGGGGAAAGAACGCAGGCGTTTCCAAAACGAGTTTCGTTAAATCGGATTCGGGGAGACTTGAGGTCGTTTACTTGAAGGATGGTAAATACGGGTATAGGAGAGAAATAAAGGGAAGACTTGAAATTAGCGCATTGGAACCTCAACCCGACCCATCACATGTTATAAAGCTTTGTCGATTTAATGCGCATTTGAAATCGGATCAATCCTATAAGAAACGAGTCTCATGGATAGAGAGTAAGAGTACAGAGAGAATTTCTGTGGTTGAGTATTTGGGAAAATTCCCGACTATTGGTCATGGAAAACGGGAAATTGATATAGTTTGGACATCTAGTACAACATTACAAGAAATTTCAGATCGTTTGGAAGGCAAACGAAAAAGGGATACTCTTTCAGAAACATTAAAGCAGCAATGTAGTTTAGCCAAGAAAAAGAGATCAGTAAAGAGTACAATCGAGGCACAATTATCAAATTATCAAGTTTTATCCAACCAGTCCACCGGAGGAACAAAAATATCCTCACTAGATGCATGCCCCGCGTTAATGGAAATCGGCGATGAACCTGTTGATCCCCCAGCCCACGCCCTTGCTAACGGTATCCTCGAAGGCTCGTTCCTCAATTTTAACGACTTGCTTCCGATGCTGCAAACTTACGACTATTCAAAGTGTCACCAAACAATCCCTTCAGGCATTAAAAACAATGTCTATTTTGTCGTACAGAACTCTTCAAATAGCTGGAAACGCTCTCAAAAAGAACGGAGTTTTTTCCCTGACGATTGCGGAACTTGGAATGGATCCGGAGCAGCTTCGCCGACGACGTTCTTCATCAAAACGGAAACTGGTGAATACAAGTCAGCATTACTGAAAAACGACCGATACTGCTACCGAAGGATTGTAGATGGTAAAACCAGCTACTCGGTAATCGAGCCACAACCGAACCCTTTAGATGTATTAAAGCTTTGTCGTTATTATACAAGTCTGAAAGTCGACCCCTCTTACAAGAAAAGGGTATCATGGGTAGATAATGGAAGTATTGAAAGCCTTGCTGTCGTAGAGTATCTGGGCAAATTTCCAGGTATTCCGGTATTGAAAACCATAACAAAGGAAAAACCAAGACAAGCGAAACGGAAAGTGCCTAAACAAAATAACTCGACCGAGAGGCATGATGCATCAGAGTCTCAGATTGGTGAAGAAAATGAACACATGCGTTCAAGTTTGGTAATAAGAAACTCACCTCAGAAAGTTAGCGAACTAGGAACCAAAACATTGCCAGTTTGGACTCTTACAGACGTTAAGGGTTCGACAGAGTTCGCTGCAAGTTTATTATCATCTGTTAACGACGATTTTCCTGTGATTGAAACAAAACGTGCTAAAGTCAACGGTCATCTTAAAAAATCATTTCTTAAATTAAAAGACTTGATGAACACACTTGAGAGTTGCCCTTATTTAGAATCGCACCCTTCAATTCCCTTAGGTATTAAAGACAACGTTTACTTTGTCGTTCAGAATTTTGCAAACATTTGGAAACGTTCATGCAATGAACGGAGTTCTTTTCCGGATGACTGTGGATCATGGAATTGGTCAAGTGCTGGCTCTCCACATACCTATATATTCAAGACAGATTCCGGGGAATATAAATCAGTGAGGGTGAAAAAAGGTCAGTTTGTCTTTAAAACGAGTGTTGGTGGTAGAACGGAGTTGCTTCCCTTAGACCCTCAGCCTGATCCTTCTCAAGTTACGAAGCTTTGTCGGTATTACACTACTTTGAAAGCCGACTCTTCTTACAGAAAGCGGGTTTCATGGGTTGAAACTGACAGTGCAAAAGAAGAATGCATAGCAGTCGTGGAGTATCTGGGAAAGTATCCGCGTGAACCGACTCGTGGGAAACCTGATGGCAAACCGACCAAGATGTGCAAAGAACTCACTTCTCGGACAGATGAAGGAATTGAATTGCCCAGTTCAAAAAGATTTTGTAGAGGAAGTGTGTCTAAGAAATCATCGGAATTGGACTCAAATAGTATGCCAGTTTGGACGCTGGAGGATTGTCATATGTTCACACAACATAAACCTGACGTGTCAGTGAATGATTCAACGTTCCCTGTAGATGAAACTGTTTGTGCTGAGTCCAGCGGTGTTCTCCAAAACTCCTTTCTTAGTTTAGAGGTTTTGATAGAAACTCTCCAAAACGTGTCACATTCATTTATATATACATATATTCCGTTGGGCAGTAAAAACAATGTTTACTTTTTAGTTCAAGAATCTGCTAAAATATCGAAGAAGTATAAACAGGTGCCTTTTATAGATGATTGTAGGGCTTGGGATGTTTCTTCAGCAAGCTGTACTAAAACACACTTGATGAGATCAGAGAGAGGCGGATACAAGACAATATTATTGAAAAATGGCGCGTTCGTTCGTCGGAAAGAAACATCGGGAAAAATCAAGTACGAGGAACTAGATCCACAACCTGATCCTTCTCAAGTACTTAAGTTGAGTCGTCACTATTCTTGTCTGAAAGGAGTCCCCTCCTACAAGAAAAGAATATCGTGGTTAGAAAGTGGTAGCACAAATCTGGTTTACGTCGTGGAATATCTGGGAAGATTTCCTGGGCTACCTGTTGATCACAGCCATGGAGTAACCAGAGCAAAGAAGGATGGAGTAAACGAAGACACGCCAGATGTTGATTTTGACGAAATCTGCGAACTTCCAAACGCAGACGAAGGTCGTATTCATGATGTGGAAGATCGAAGCAAGAAAAAGAGACGCAAGGACACGGAACAGCTCAAACTAAAACACAATATTGAAACACACATTTTGGATTTGGAAATGTCACCAGCAGAGGTGAAAACTATTGTGAAAAAAGACAAATGCACGCCATTCTGTATTGTTATTTATTCAGATGATCAGATAGTCGATATAAAGAGTATTTGCTGTACCAGGAAGAGTGTACTTACCGTGGAAAAAACGTTCAAATTCGGTGATATGTTCGTGACGAGTACGTGCTTTAAGCAAATTAAGGTTATGAAAGAGAAAACTGGAGAATTTCCTATCTTTATAGGACCTTTATTGTTACACGATAATTGCGATGTGAAATCGTATGAAACCTTATTCAATCACATTGAAACTTGTTTAACAGAAACAGAAAAATCAAAACTAGTTTTAAGTTGTGACAAAGAACTGTCACTTGTGACAGCATTAACGAACGCTTTTCCAGAGGCCACACAACTTCAGTCTGCGAAGAATGTTAGCGAAGGCAAGACACAGAGCTTAGGTGATGAAGGAGACAAGAAGGCTATCGGAGAGCAGATAATAGATCTTGACGAGGTCATTCAAGCTGTAGACAGCATCATCCCAGATGAGGACTCGGTGGGATGTTCAACCGAAATCAATCAGCGGATTAGTTCAGAACTTGTTGAAATGAGTTGGATAAACGATAAATGTAGACCGTTGCATCAGGTTTTGAAACAGTGCGTTCGCTGGAGATCTCAACCACTAGAAAGTTTGACTAGCACTTTATCAAATCTGATTAGATCGCAGTACAAAGAGTTGAGAAGAGCACTCATTGGAGTTGGGAATTATAAATTATCAGAAACATATAATCTGTTTAGAATCTCGCAATCGGCTTGGACATCTAAATCTACTGTAGAACGAAACAGATATTACCAACGATTTTGTTCGCATATCCCAGGAGACCAAACTCGGGTTTCAACAAAAAGAAGCGGAAAGGTGACAGTAGAAAGACCTAGTAAATTAGGCAAAAGAAATGCACCAAAATAGACAGACATTATGAAAGTAATTTTTCAATTATTAGTAGAATGGTTTTGCTTTCGTCGACACTCTAATATTGAGTGAATTAATTTGTAACACTAGATACTATCGTGATTGTAAATTTACCACCTCTCTTCCATAAGATAATAAATTAGGATATTGATTATTTTATCCGAAGACGCAGGATGAAATATGGATTTCTGAAATCGAACGTAAGAAAAATAAACGAGTAAAAACGAGGTATTAGAACTTGGTTCAAAATTAATTGTTAATTAAATTAAAAAATAACTTCATTACAAACTTCTTTTTTTTTTTATGCTTTTCAACATCAATCATATGTCCGATATAGAAGATAATATAAAACATAGTAATTCAAAAATTTCAATAATCATAATGTAATGTTGGTAGATCATGCTTAGAAACACAAACTGGAGTTCGTTTAGACTGTATTATGAAATGTACACCGTGAGTTCGTTTTAGTCATGTACAAGTCAAACATGCAGTTTTATTTTGAGGTTTAATTATGAAAATATCAAGAGCAAAATGTCACGTTTTTTCTAAGCTTTTGCTGTACGCTAGCCTATTAAATATTTGACGTGTATAGCTTATAAAACAGTCATTTATTATGTAAATTAGTTGAAAAACATAAGTTTCATTAACCAAAATCTGTCTTGAAAAATTATTTATAACTTTGCAATGCATGAATTGCAGAATATTTATTAGAATGTACTGTATATACGGAACATGTTTTTGAAATACAACAAAGTAATACAACATGTGCAAAATTAAAGGGACAAGAAAAACAAAATGTTGAATAGAGAAATATTGCACCCTACCCCCAAACTTGTATTCGTTCGTTTTGCCCTCGTTGTCAGGGGCGAGTTTAAATGGTGAGCGAATCCAAAGCTTTTTATTAATTACTATGGAATCGTCAATTCGTGGGGGCCAATTTTCATGGATTGCTTAAATTCTATAGGTTCGTGTGTACATGTAGTATTTTCGAGTAAATTCTTTCTTATTCGTTCATAAAGAAATAGTACTTTATAACTCTTATTTATTAATTCGTGGATCAGAGGTGTCCACGAATTCCACGAAAATTGAACCTCCACGAAATGTAATGATTCCACAATACACTGAGATAAACTATTAAACTATTAATTTTTTAAAACCTTGATCGTAACTTATTGACCTTGACATATTTTGTATCTCAAGGTCAATCATTCGCATGAAAATACATGTATGTCTTAATGATAGTAGTAGTTTCCGTTTTCAAGCAGCCTTCAAGACCGCAGATATTGAACCTAAATCTTGAGAGAAAAAAAATAGATTACTTTGTTTTTAAAGGTCACGCATTTTCTGAAAAATACGTTCCGGGACATAACTTGTGATTATTTTTTTTTTGATCATAAAGACTTTAAAATTGGGTCGTAAATTGATGGTTTATAACCTAGCTTTAAAATTTTAACCTTGACCTTATAATTCCAATTTTGAGCTCATGTAAGAAAAAAAAAATTCTCGGGTCATATACTGAATATTCTTTACTGAAAGATTTCGAACTTAACACGGAGATAAAATAAATGAACGATGATGATGTACTGTCAAATTTAAAAGAAAACCGAAATTAGTCCAGAAGCTCACCATATCACCGTTTGACGTATTCGGGGTTTTGTGTATAATAAAAAAAATAAAGACAATATTTACTAGGTTTTATTTTCAAAGTCTGTTTTCAAAGATATTTTAATATTGAAACACTTGTTGCACTTGTGCTATAAGACAATAAAAATCCACAAAAGTTCATCATATTCTCATGCCAATAATGGTATTTTAGAAATAGATGCGGTGGTAAATGGTTCTTTTTATTAATCCAGAGAATGTGATGATTTAAAGCAAATAAATAGTAACCTTTCAATGAGACCCTGATCCTCTCGATCAACCGCTCTCCCTCCTCCTCTGCGTAGAGAGTTCTCATCACTGCAGCAGCACTGACACCTCCAGGATGGCTTATCAGTGACAAACGGACTCGGAGGATGGTGACTGTTTCTCGAGCAGAGAATAATCGTCTCTTTTGCTCCTGTGCAGAAGTTATTTTAGCCATAACGCGGTATATCACTTTTCATGATGCAATACAACCGTACTAATAGAAAGCGCAATCATTGTCTATTGACAACATTTTACTTTTTCTTTAAATGTATGTTGTTATGTTAAAATTATTAGCATTATAAAACTATGACTTAACACTTACCAGACTCGTCACCTCTAGAAGCCAGTCCTCGTCGGGGTGATGTCAGGGCAGAAGTCAGGACACGGGGCAGATTTCAGGGCCAATGTCAGTTCAGATGTCAGTGCAGATGTCGGATCTAAAGTGATTTGATTCGTATTTTAGTCCTCTCTGTAGCAGCCTGATTGATGCCCCCCTTCAATAAAGACGTGGCAGAATCTGTGACCATATTCATGGTGGAAGGTAATAATTCTCTTACACGCTTTTTTATTTCGTGACCAGGAGGTCACTTATAATGATGAAAAAACTTTGTGTTTTTGAATATGTATAACCCATTATCGTAGTTATGACCATTTAATAAACTCGATGTCTATTTAAAAATTAAGTTTTAAAGAAAAATGCATGCTTAATTTCTGCTTCTGTTGATAGACAAATGCAAACACTGCCAATGAACGCTGAATTGACGGAAACTTTGTTTGGCGTTTGTTGTTTGAGACAGAAACCAAGCGTGTTAATAATTTGAGAGAACAATTATTCTTTTAAAATTCAGAACAAGACACGTAACTAACTCTCAGTGTCCCTAAAATATTAAGAGAAAAAAATATATAACAGTTTTAGCCACAAGCATGACAATGAATGTGGTATTGAGTTATAATATGGTGTATTACCAGCGGAAAAGAAAGCTAGGTTATCTCCTCACCACGTGAATGTATTTCTGGACAAACATCCATGCCTCTTTAGTCTGTAATAGACTTTGTTACCTGTAATTAACAGGTATTGAAATCTTTAAAAAAAACTCTCATTTAAATTACAGAGAGAGTACTACGCGGATGGCCTTATATTTACAACATTAGCAAATTCTTTAAGAATGCTCTGCAAATGTTGCAAAAAATCATTTGTTTTACCTTGAACTTGATGTTTTAATGTAAAAGACAAATGTGTACATCATACAGACGATTTAAATAAGTGCCTCTAGTGAATGAATAAATCTATTACCAGTTATTACTATTGAATTATTATTCATTCATGGCATCCATTTGACCAAGAACTCTTCCAACATGTATAATTTCTCTCACTGCAGGGGGATATTGATAGATATTTTCATTGATTGACTCAGAATGTCCCATATTCTTATAAAATTCACGGTCACGCGCTGATATTTCCAGCAAAGCATATTCTGTGGCAACATAATGCCTCATACTGGTAGCATTCATTCTTTTTTCCAGTCCTGGCACCTTCTGTTCATACAATCCCAGCCAACTACATGGCCTATGACATTCTTATTATTTGGGACAACAAAATTGTTGTTGGGGTTAATTTCTACTGCTCTCATAACTTCAATATCGACTAAAACATTCAGTGCTTTCAAGCAATTTGTTGGGATTATGACTGCGGCAAGTTTTGCAATTTTGGAAGCATGGAGATAAGCTGCTGAGCTGAAAAAAAACCTGAACTTTATTTATTTTACAATGATTGATAAGCAAGTTCTTCAACTTATATTAATATCTTTCGTTGGCACGGATTTAAGCGCGAGAGGGTCATTGATAAGGTGCTCGTAGCATTCATATTTCGTTTTAGTCCTACTTCCTGGAACATTCTAATGACACAGTCCCATCCAATGACATGACCCATAGAATTCTAAGTGTTTGGAAAAACAAACTCATTGTTGGGGTTAATAGCTACTGATCCTCTCACTTCAAGATCAGTTAAAATACTTAGCGCTTTCAAGCAGTCTGTTGGTATTATGACTGGGACTAGTTAAGCAATATTTGAAGCTTGAAGATAAGCTACTTTTGTATCACAACTTTTTTTTCAATTCCACCTTGAAAAAAATGAATTCTGCTTTCTACCAACTTGTCATTTAGTGCGTCTTCTAATTCAGAAATAACCATCCTACTATGTTCTCCCCTCTTCTTGCATTGAATAGAGTGAGTCTTGACACAAGAGCATTCATTTCTTAACTTACAGAAGTGTGCGTTTTCAAGCAAGCAATACCCATCCCCTGTCAGATCCTGGATAGTTCTCTTTGAAGCATAAAGATAAGCTACTTTTGTATCATACCGCAACTTTTTTTTTTGATTTCATCTTGAACAAAATGAATTCTACTCCTGTCTAGCCACTTGCCATTCACTGCGTCTTCAAATTAACATGACCATTCGAATTGGTTTTACCCCTCTTCTTGCATTAAATAGAGTTAATCTTGAAACGAGAGATTCTCCAAGTTTACAAAAAACTGCAATTTGAAGTAAAATATATCAATCCCCTGTTAAATCTTGGATTGTTTTCTTGGTAAAACTTATTTTCAATTTAAATTTTATGTCATTTTTATAAAAGAAAAAACTATAGCAGTTGAAAAAAAATTATTTTAGTGAAGGAACAACTGATGACGTCGTCAAGGTAGTCGTTGCTTCTGATAATAGGTTAGCATCACTCTCTGGAGTAGGATTCACCGGTCTGAAAAGAAAGGAGCTTGTTAATGGATTAGCATCACTCTCTGGAGTAGGATTCACCTGATAATATGTTAGCATCACTCTCTGGAGTAAGAGTCACCGGTCTGAAAAGAAAGAAAAGAGCTTGTTAATAATAAAGTTGCATTGCATACGATTGAATTTTAAATACATTTTTGTTTGTATATTTCAGAATTTATAAGTTTGGTCAAATAACTGAAGAGGGTATGGTCGAAGAGAGAAAACCATAAAATCATGTTATAATTACGTCAATGAAAAGGACCACTCCTTTTCCAACTGTTCACCCATCTGAACCTACATCTTTTCGAAGTCAGCGAACGAATTGTTCGAGTTTGTTGTTTCACTGTCGGGAGAAAAAAATAAGTACTGTTAAATAGATCCGTACTGAATTTCTAAAAATTCCATTTCAACTTCTTCACCCATCAAACGTAGAAATAACCTCAATCTTTGTAATATATAAATAAAAAAAATTATTATTTAAAAAAATTGTTTTACTTAAAAAAGTCAAGGTATCACATACAAACTTATTTTCAATTCCATCTTGAAAAAAAAATGAATTCTACTTTCTACCCACTTGTCATTTAGTGCGTCTTCTAATTCAGAAATAACCATCCTACTATGTTCTCCCCTCTTCTTGCATTGAATAGAGTGAGTCTTGACACAAGAGCATTCATTTCTTAACTTACAGAAGTGTGCGTTTTCAAGCAAGCAATACCCAATCCCCTGTCAGATCCTGGATAGTTCTCTTTGAAGCATGAAGATAAGCTACTTTTGTATCATACCGCAACTTTTTTTTCGATTTCATCTTGAACAGAATGAATTCTTCTCCTGTCTATCCACTTGTCATTCACTGCGTCTTCAAATTCGGACATGACCATTCGAATTGGTTTCCCCCTCTTCTTGCATTAAATAGAGTTAGTCTTGAAACGAGAGATTCTCCAAGTTTACAAAAAACTGCAATTTGAAGTAAGATATATCCATCCCCTGTTAATCTTGGATTGTTTTCTTGGTAAAACTTATTTTCAATGTAAATTTTATGTCATTTTTATAAAAGAAAAAAATATAGCAGTTGAAAAAAAATTACTTAGATGAAGGAACAACTGATGACGTCGTCAAGGTAGTCATTGCTTCTGATAATGGATTAGCATCACTCTCTGGAGTAGGATTCACCTGATAATATGTTAGCATCACTCTCTGGAGTAGGAGTCACCGGTCTGAAAAGAAAGAAAGGAGCTTATTAAAAATAAAGTTCTATTGCATACGATTGAATTTTAAAAACATATTTGTGTGTATATTTCAGAATTCATAAGTTTGGTCAATCAATTGAAGAGGGTATAGTCGAAGAGAGATAACCATAAAATTATGTTATAATTACCTCAATGAAAAGGACCACTCCTTTTCTAACTGCTTTTCCCATCTGAACCTACATCTTTTCGAAGTCAGCGCACGAATTGTTCGAGTTTGTTGTTTCACTGTCGGGAGAAAAAAAATACTGTAAAATAGATCCGTACTGAATTTCTTAAAATTCCAGTTCTACTTCTTCACCCATCAAACGTAGAAAATAACCTCAATCTTTGTAATATATAAGTAAAA
>WFKH01011926.1:85584955-85598198 GCA_016163765.1 Magallana hongkongensis | reverse complement strand
CCACCCCCCAAATTGTTTCCCCATCTTAACCCTGGGGATCATGATTTGAATAAACTTGAATCTACCCTACCTGAGGATGCTTTCACATAAGTTTCAGCTTTCCCTGCTGATTAGTTTCTATGAAGAAGATTTTAAAAAAATTACTATATATATATTGTTAAAGTTCGACCCCCCCTCCATTGTGGCCCAACCCTACACCCCGGGGTTATGATTTTCACAACTTTGACTCTACACTACTAGAGGATGCTTTTACTTATGTTTCATCTTTCCTGGCTGAATAGTTTCTGAGAAGATTTTTAAAGATCTACTCTACATAAGTACAGTCAAACTTGTATTAAGCAGTCACCTGCGGGAGGCTAGACAGCTTTTCAATGATTTTTAATTATCTCCCCTTGAAAGAGGGCGTGGCCCTTCATTTTAACAAACTTGAATCCCCTTTACCTAAGGATGCTTTGTGCCAAGTTTGGTTGAAATCAGCCCAGTGGTTCTGGAGAAGAAGTCGAAAATGTAAAAAGTTTACGGACAGATAGACAGCTAGACAGACAGACAGATGGACGCCGGACAAAAAGTGATCAGAAAAGCTCACTTGAGCTTTCAACTCAGGTGAGCTAAAAAAGCAGCTTGTCTGCAAGAAACAAAAATAATTCATTTATAATTGTATTAAAGGAAAGAACACGTGAGCAAGCTCAAATACTCCCATAACTTGACAATGTTACAGATCATGAATGGCAGAGTAGGCATTAAATACAAAAAAACAAGAGGCCCATGGGCCACATCACTCACCTAAGGAACATAAGGTATGATAAAATCAGCCTAATGGTGTCATAATACAAACTATCTGGAATACATGTAGATCCTGTATAAATAAAAATCCATATTATAGTCATATCACATGTTGAGCATTGCAGTTCCCAAAAAGATTCTAAACAATTGTTTATATACAGGAATACATGATATAAACCTACATCAAACTCTGAACCCCTAGTAAGGCCCAAGAATAGTCCAGAATAGTTCAATCAGGGGCCAAAGTCTAAACAATTTTAAAGAATCAGCACTATGTCAAAATGCTTGCATATAAGCAAATATATATATATATATCATAACATTTCAGCTTTTGTGAACAATTGTAACAATTGTGAACAATTAAAATGTTTTCCTTTGTAAATTGGATCCCAATGTAGCCCCACCCTACTCCTTAGATTTGGATTTGAACAAGTTTGAATCTACATTATCTAAGGTTGCTTTCGTTAAAGTTCCAGCTTTTCTAGGCATATGGTTTTAAAGAAGAAGATTTTTAAAGATTTTTTCCTATATATTTCTATGTAAAAATGTGATCCCACCCCCCAAATTGTTTCCCCATCTTAACCCTGGGGATCATGATTTACTTGTATTAAGCAGTCACCTGCGGGAGGCACCCAAAGTGACCTCTTAACAGAGGTGACCTTTGAATAGAGACTTATGAATTTGCCAATATCAAATACCTTATTAAAACAATTATTGGATTTTATTTTTAATATATACTTCATATTTAGCATAAAGTATCAAAATGATAGATAAAGTAATTGATTTGGTGTTTATTTTATAGTAACTATTATATTTACAAATAAGTACAAATACATAACAACGCATTGTACATGCACTTTTTTTTATATGTTTTTTTTAAATTATTGAAAAAAGTCATTACGTGGTAAAAGCTTGTCGCTGACATTTTCACAATAATAACACTAACTATTTTCATGAATACCGTATATTAAGAAAACAAACACTTTTAATACAAATCATAAATTTATTTTTAAACTGACCGTATCTGAACTCAAAATCATATTATTAACTCAAGCAATTTTCTCTTGCGGACATTTTTGACAGCTATTTCTTTCATGTTTATAAAACAAACATTGTTAATATGTGTTTAAACAATTCACTTGATTCCCATTCGTATCTGATCTGCCAATTATTTATTATAAATACATCGATTAATTTGGTTTCGGTCGCCTCGGGCATATAATTATTGTTTACATTTACTACCTGACATTCTGAAGCCATGTTTAAAATCCCCGGGTGTAAATCATGTGACCAAAATGGCTGCCTAATGCATGTCGACTGTACAGTTTCGGATCAAAATACGATGACCGCTGACCATGTTAGACAGGTGACCGCTCTTTAGAGGGCAATTATATAGGAATTTTCATCGGGAGGAAATAAAATGACCGCATACGAAAGGTGACTCCTTAATAGGGGTGACCGCTTCAGCAGTTTTGACTGTATATTCATATGTAAAAATTTGACCCCCCATTGACTTAATTGTGGCCACACCCTACCCCGGGGGGTCTAGATATTTACATCTTTGAATCTACACTACCTGAGGTTGCTTCCACAAAAATTTCAGCTTTCCTGGCTGATTAGTTTCTGAAAAGAAGATTTTTATTTTTAAAGATTTACTCTAAATATACCTATTTAAAGGTTCGACCTCCCATTGTGGCCCAATCCTACCCCGGGGTCATGGTTTTCACAACTTTGAATCTACACTACTTGAGGATGATTCCACACAAGTTTCAGCTTTTCTGGCTGATTAGTTTCTGAGAAGATTATTTTCAAAGATCTATTCTATATATTTATATGTAAAAAAAATTACCCTCCCCCCATTGTGGCCCCACCCTACCCCCAGGGGTCAAGATTGTCACAACTTTGAATCTACACTACCTGAGGATGCTTTCACATAAGTTTCAACTTTCCTGGCCAAATGGTTCTTGAGAAGAAGAGTTTTGAAAATTTCTTTAAATTTTTTTAATATTTTTTAATTATCTCACCTTAAAAAAGGGCATGGTGCTTAATTTTCACAACTTTGAATCCCCTCTGCCTAAGGGTGCTTTGTGCCAAGTTTGGTTGAAATTTGCAAAGTAGTTCTGGAGATGATGTTGAAAATGTGAAAAGTTTACGGACAGAGGACAGGCAGAAAAACAGATGGACAGACAAACGACAGACAAAATATGATCAGAAAAGCTCACTTGAGCTTTCAGCTCAGGTAAGCTGAAAATGATAAAGGGCATTACTAGCAAAACATCATCAGATCAAAACTTTCTGCAATTATGCACATATCTATTCATTTGTCTTAAACAACAACAAAATACTAAATTCTAAAGGTTCAAAATTTCAAAACAAAACATTGTAATTAAATTTCCTAGAAACATGCAAATCAACACATTGTGCCCTAACTACATGTACCTACTAAGTTTTACGAAATTCAATACAGTTGTTTGAGAAGAGTCACGCTTACAAAAAAAAACCTATGGCCAAAATTTTAAGTTCAATGGGGCTAAAATTCCCAGAAAGATAAATGAATCAGAACTTCCTAGTAATTAGCACATTTACACATTGTCTTAAATACCTTAAAAGTTTCATAAAATTCTGTGCAGCTGTTTAATATAAGTTTTCTTTAAATACCTTAAAAGTTTCATAAAATTCTGTGCAGCTGTTTAATATAAGTTTTGCTTAAAAACCAGGACTGACTGATGGATAGGTCGAAATCATTATTCTCTAACAATTCCATTACATGCGGTATAATAATGGCACAATTAGCAAAACAAAGATACATTTAGGAATTGATAAAGTTCTGACATTTACAAAGTTTAATTGTTCAGTTATTATAGACTTCATGTGGATATCTGTTTTATGATAGTCCACATTTAGCAAAGTAAAACTTGTATAACATTTCTTTTCAAACTAGCAACAGACAGCCATGTTTGGATGATCACAAAGTGTGAAATAAACAGGAGTCAGTATCACAGTCCATGGGAATTATACACAGGTCAATTTCAGCTGCAGATGTTGAACAAAGTGACAAACAACATGTGTGATTTTGAGATCAGACTAGATTTGTACAGAAACATTTACAACCTGTCAATATCCAAGCTATCTCCTTTCTACGGCTGATGTTGAACTGAACATGGTGTCCCCATCAGGACGGGGTCTGTGTTCATCTACAACAAGTCATTAATTAGCTGTTAATTAATCAATTCCATACGTTATATGTAATGATAGAGCTACATCTACAAATTAAAACTTTAACCTGATTACCCTGACACTTGCTTTAATATTTATCTAATTAATTAAATTAAGTCAATTCATATGTAACAAAACAACTGACTACAAATACATGCGTCAGGGAGTTTTACTTTCATTAAGTTGACTTTTGACGAGTAGTCGCATTCGATGAGTTGTGTTTTGACGAGGTGTCCGGTATCGGGTGTCCCCATCAGGACGGGGCGTGTGTTTATCTACAACAAGGCATTAATTAGCTGTTAATTAATTAGTTACACACAGTATATGTAACGATAGAACTACATCTACAAATTAAAACTTTAACCTGATTACCATGACACTTGCTTTAATATTTATCTAAATAATTGAATTAAGTCAATTAACATGTAACAAAATAACTGACTACAAATACATGTGTCACTCTATATATTTCATAATTAAATACAGCAACCTGCTATTTCTATTAACTAAATACAATCACATGAAACTGTACATTTAATTAATAAAATAATGTATCTAATTACTCTTTATTTGAGATAAACAATGACTCCCAATGACTGGTAGATACAGCTGACCCTGTAACAATGAGCTGTTTATATTGACCAACAATCCCACAGATAAACATGTCTTACATGTATCTTATTGACTGATAATTAACACGGACTGTGTGTCTTAGTGATCTATATCTAATTAATGTGAATGATAATGACTCAGACTTACCTGTCAGAGCGTCCTGTCTGGTGATATACCTGTAGACACACACCTTGTTGTTGTACCACCCTGATCCGACCCAGAGACGGTGAGTGTTGACATCATAACTCAGGCTCCATGGTACACCCATCTCTTGTGATTTTGTCAGTAGATGTGACAGGAACCGACCGTCCTTGTTCAACATCTGTACTGTGTTGGTTGTACCATCACACACCAGGATGTGTGACAGCGCGTCAGTACAGATCCCCCATGGCCATAGTCCTGATCCTGATGGAGGTCCTGTGTAGGAGAAACGATGTCTTCCTCCACGCTCTGTCACCACTACAGCATCAGACCCATAGCCATAGTCAGACACCACGACATCCCCATTGTTGTTCTCTGTTATATAGTGAGGTGATCTATACAGTCCCCGTCCTGTGTTGTTGTGTTGTATGGTTTGTGTGAGTTGTCCACTCTGGTTGTACCGGGTTACCTTGCCTGTCTTTGTATCATAGTTATACATCCCGACCAGTAGATCCCCAGTGGACGGGGACCAGTACACACACCGTGGTTTCCATGTAGAGTCTGTTGTCTCTATAAATGTGGTGGTTGTTTTCATATCCTTTGACAGTTTGTTGATGTTATAATTCCTATCTATATAAATCAGTTCACTCTCACTGTTCACTGTGTGTAATCCATATATATCACTACATGAATCCTCCACACGATGTAGAGGGACACCTGTTGTGTCTGTCAACATGAGATTGTTTCTACCATCACTGACCCAGACCCGGTCTGATGTCACACAGGAAATGTGAAAACAACCATCAACACCTGGCACTGTGAGAGATTGATGGAGCTCAGCACCAGACGTCAGTTTCAGCAGACACTGGTTTCCTACGCGTCGGTTTCCTCTCTCTGTGATTTGGATTGCACTCAGTGACTCCATCACATCCATCACATCCTCCATGTTGAGTGACTCAGTCATGGAGAGCTGGCTGGTGTGGAGTGTAACATGTATCTGGGGGAGGGCTGTCTTTGTGAAGGAGAGGAATTGTAGGGCACTGAATGTGAATGCTGGCTGTACATAGCTGTGTTCATATCTCCGTAGTCTGGCAATATGTCTGATCATTTCTATCTTCTGTTTTAAACATCTGTGTTTGAAATCAAAGACACATAACACGTTGTTCAATAGATCATATAACACATAGTCAATGAGATCCCTCAGTGTCTGGGCCATTGTTAACATCTCTGATTGAAGGAGGGAGAATTCTGTGTGACAGGTTTTGACATCAGCTTTGATTCCTGTCAGGAGAACAGCTCTGTAAAAGAGAGCCTCACTTCTGATGGTGTGAATGGTTCCTCTGTGTTGTTGTCGCTTTGTTTTATAGGCTGTTTTTACATCTATCTGCGTGTGTTTTCTATGTTTTCTGCAATGGTAACAGACAGGAACTTGACAAGGTTCACAGTACTTTCTATAAACATGGCTAGGATGTCTCACACAGATCTCTTGTGTTGGGATGTAGTTGATTTTATCACGGTGTGACACAACATCATGGTCTATTGTTTGGAGATCTTTTACATGGTTCTCTTTACACTGGGGACACAGATCACATGGACACGATACACAATAGTACTCTGTGTCCCCCGGACACTTGGAACACTGATGTATTCTATATGGGGAGCTTGCTGTGTCCATGATGTGGAGAGGTCACAACCTGTTGAATGAAAATAAAGAATTTTAGCATTATTATTGTTTTATAGATTCAATGTCAAATTTTATAAAGAATATTTTATTTTTAAAAAAGATAGGTTTTTTAAGGAATAATATATATTCCCTACTTAGATAATTGACGGTCCACCATTCTGGTTCTGATTATAGAGACACTCAACCAGTAGGAAAAAAAATGCAACAACAAAAGATTGCTGAGAGGGAAAGAGAGAGAGAAAGAGAAAGAGATTTTAGGGAAAGAAAGAGCAAGAGATAAGAGTGAGTGTGTACATAATGGAGAAAGTGTACTTTATGATTACCTAGCAGAGAAAGTCAGAGAGAGAGAAAAAATAAGATGAGGAGTACATATCTCAAATTCATTCAGTTCATTTCTGAGACAAACTTAACATTTACTGTCTCAATTTCAGACTTATCATGTACTCCTCCTCTTTTTATTTCTTTCTTTCTCTTAGTTTCTCATAATTTTGATGCTAAACTTATACTCTCTCTCTCTCTCTCTCTCTCTCTCTCTGTGTCTGTGACTTTCTGTTAAATATGTACTCTAGCTCTTTTCATGAGATCCTCTCTGTATGTTTGTATATATTAGTATATTTTCATGTATATGTATTCTCTCTCTCTCTCTCTCTCTCAGGGATTTTCTGTTAAATATGTACTCTAGCTCTTTTCATGAGATCCTCTCTGTATGTTTGCATATATTTGTATATATCATGTATATGTACTCTCTCTCTCTCTCTAAAACAACATAATTTGATCATGTGAAGAACTCACTTTCTGTGCTAAACATGTACTCTTTCTTGTGCTTAGACTCTCTCTTTCTCTCTCTCTCTCTCTCTCTCTCTCTCAGATTAACTCAGCTCAACTTGGTCTCTTACTCTTTCATTCTGTTTTTGTCCCTAATCGATCACTCATTATTTCTCTGCTTAACATATCTGTTTGCTCTACCTCTCTTTAAATTCCTTGTGCTTAGACTCTCTCTTTCTCTGTCTCTCTATCTTTGTCTGTCTCTCTGTCTCTCTCTCTCAATTTTTCCCTAATTTTCTCTTCTAAATATGTCTATGTAATATTACTCTTTAGATCTTATGCCCTCTCTCCTCTATTAGATTTGTGCTAAACAAGTACTCAAGCTCTCTCTCTCTCTCTCTCTCTCTGTCTCTCTCTCTCTCATGCTCTTTCTTTCTCCTCTTGTTTCTGTTTCACTTCTTCTCTCTCTCTTTCTAAAAATCTGGTAAAAATCTACATTTACTATTTTAATTACTGTTTACTCTCAAACATGTACTTTTCCTCTCTCTATCTCTCTCACTCTCTCAATATTTCTCTTTCTTCTACTTTCCGATGATTTCTAAGTTTAATATGTACTCCTAATCTCTCCTTCTTTCTCCCAGCCTATTTCTGTCTGTTTTCTCTGTCTCTCAAACTCACTGCTAAACCTCTCTCTTTTTCTGTGAATTTCTTCGTTAAACTTACTCTTGCTCTTTTCCTATCTCTATTCATTTCAACTCACTCTTTCTCTCTTTCTTCCTCTTTCTCACTTTCTCTGCTTACAATTTTTGCCTGATTTTCTCTACTAAACATGTACATGTAACATTATATAAATAGTGCCTGTTTTGGAGGGTAACAGTTGAAATTGACACCTCGAGAAAACCATTGTCAATCGACGCCAAACAGGCACTATTTATTTTATTATACTGAATGTCTTAATTTTAGAGAAAATTTTACTGCGTTTGTGTAGAAATGACGTGAATTTAACGGCGAACCATACGCGCATAATTTACTGGCATGTAACAATTCGTTCTATCGGTCCATTGCCAAGCGTGTTGCTAACGCTCAGGGTAACAGATTGTCAACTGCATCTAAACCAATCAGATTTCAGTATTTAACATGAAAGTATAATAATACTTTTTATATCTCATTCCCTTTCTTCTTTCTTAGACTTGATCTGCTAAACAAGTACTCATGCTCTTTTCTCCCTCTCCCCTCTTCTCTCTTTCTCTCACGCTAATTTACTCTGCTTAATACATATATATTATTTATTATTATAACAGTAACTTGATCCAAAGGGTCGGATCCCCTCGAGTTGCCAGGCGGGGATAATCAGATTAAACGAGAGGCGATCTGATGATTCGCGCCTGGCAACGAGACATGATCTGGGTCTTTGGATCAAGTTACTGTTATAATGATAAATTTATTATATACCTTTGTCTATTTAAAAGTTGTAATTACAAACCTATCTCTTGAAAATCAACTGTATGACGTTTACTTATTTAACAAAGCTATTTTGAAACGAACTCTTTAAAAACGCGCTAAAATACAGACGTTATTTAATGCGGACTACATCATCAGCTTTAGAGAGTTGTGATATGAAATCAGAAACCCACAGTGTGGTGATCAGGAAAATCGGATCACACTCTGTAAAATTGACGGTATCAAAAAGGGAAAATTGATGGGTATGTAATAAATATATGTACAATATTTATCTTACTCCCTTTTTCAGATATGCACCCTCTCCCAAACTCACTTCTTATCCTATCTCTCTCTCTCTCTCTCTTGCCCTCTCTCCTTTCTCTCTCTCTGCTAAACATGTACATGTAATATTGCTCTCTTTCTTATTCTTTCTTTCATACATTTTTTGCTAAAAAGATGTCCATGCTCTTTTTTCTCCTCTGGTTTCTGTCATCCCCTCTCTCTCTCCTTCTCAAACTCTGGTAAAAGTCTTCATTTACAGTCTAGACTGTCTTACATGACCATCCAAGGGACCGATAAAAAAAGTCACAAAAGATAGGGAGTCACATAACTCGGTCTAAGTATGGTCGCATAAGACAGAGAGTCGCTTAATACAGAGAGTCGCTAAGGCAGTCTAGACTGTACTATATTAATTACTGTTTACTCTCAAAGTTGTACTTTTTATCTCTCTCTCTCTCTCTCTCAATATTTCTGTTTCTTCCACTTTCCCATGATTTCTAAGTTTAACATGTACTCCTAATTTTCTCATTCTTTCTCCTAGCTTATTTCTGTTTTCTCTGTCTCTCAATCTCACTTTTAAATCTCTCTTTCCCTGTGAATTTCTTTGTTAAACTTACTTTTTCTCTATCTCTATTCATTTTAACTCTCTCTCTCTCTCTTTCTCTATTACATGTACATGTAATATTACTTTCTATATCTTATTCCCTCTCTTCTCTCCTAGATTTGTTCTGCCAAACATGTACTCATGCTCTTCTTTCTCTCCTCTCTCTTTCTCTCTATCTCTCGCATGTATATGTAATATTACTCTCTAGATCTTATTCCCTCTCTTCTGTCCTAGATTTGTTCTGCCAAACAAGTACATGTACTCACGCTCTTCTCTCTCTCTCTCTCTCTCTCTCTCTCTCTCTCTCTCTCTCAATTTCTTTGCTAAACATATACCAGGGTTCGACCTTAACGGTAGCCCGCTAGACCGGGACATTTGAAACTTGAGGTCGGGCTACCAAACAAGTAATGAAGCTTGTCCTGCAGGGCTACTGAAATTTTAAATACCATACTATCACTCAAAGCAATGTGTAAATATTTTTAAAATATATATACAAATTCCAAAGCTACTGAGATTTTGAATCGTCGGTGTGAGGTAACTTAGTCTCTCTACTATGTTATTGCTTGACGTTGTTTTGGTCCAACTTATCAAAAATCTTGATTATCAAAGTGTTTGAAATGCCGATGAAAAAAACTGCAAGCGGTGCATGGACGAAGACGATTGATCAGATGTGGAATTGCCTAGCGGATCAAGAAAATCACCAATATGGTTCAACCGCTGTTAACGTAACCGGGCGTCAATTTTCCTACAGAGACTTGATATTGATATGGGTTCTAACTGTCTAGAATTTTTAAATTTGTGGGAACAATAGATGGTTTCGCATGATCATGATGATAGAAATCTTGGTACCGGTTCTTTTTTTTTAAGTCAAAATTTGACAAATTTATATAGGTCTAACGTTACTTGCCTATATAAAATTAGTATCTTTCATTAAGGGAAAAATATTCATTTTACTTTTTATCTAGTGACAATTTTAAAGCCAGAATGCAGGATGAAGGATTTGGCATGTTTATTTCCAAAGTTTTACAGGGGGGGCCCCCCCCCCCCCCCCCCCCCCCCCTCCCAGCAGGAGGGGGACACCCCTTCCACCCCCAGCACCTACCCCTCATCTTTCTGCGACTCGGCCAGCAGCCTTTGGCTGCTGGGCTACTAATTCACAGTCAAGCCTAGTAACAAATAAAACTTGGTAGCCCTGCAGGCAGCTATGGTGTTTAAGTTAGTGTCTAACCCTGTATACATGTACATTATTCATCCTACTTCCCAGATATGTAATCTCAATCTCTCTCTCTCTCTCTCTTTCAACACACGGATCACAATAACTTAGTTATAGAAACGAAGGTTGAAACTTTTTTTTTCAAATGTGACATATATATCTTCGGTGTGTTCTTATTTACATTTCATCTATGAAATACAGTCATGTAACTTTTTGAAATGTACTTTTTAAAACATAAGTAAAATGCAGTTATGTCTTTACCCCATGTAGAGAACAGACTGTAATCGCTATCAAAATACAATTCACACCTAATCATTATATATGTGCAAAATGGGAACCCACCAAATCATATATATGAGGCCATTTATATTAACTACTGGTTTATGGCCCATGCTTTCCCCCAACCCTGGCTGATTATTTGACTGTCCCCCGGCAGATAATTGGACAATTTCCCAGCCCTGACATTACCACAAGGATATATTTTTCCTTGTTTAACAAATCAATCACCAAATGGGAATGTGGGTAATAGTTATATTGTCAGTTCCTTGGTAAGAAATTGATGTTGACCTTGGCCTATGCTCTCGGGCAACAGTTCTTACCCCAGGACTAACACAATGACTACTGCCCTCATACCCATTCAAGAGATGTATAATGTCTATGAATGACACACAACGACAAACGTGTGATAGCAATGGGTCTCCTGAGTGACTCAGGTGACCTAATAGTACAGAGTATAGCTACATAAGAATAGTGACATTACATGAATACTATACCACATATATTCTCTCTTTCAGTTTGATCTCTCAGTCAACAGCACAGTCAGACACAGTGAACCTGTAAAGAGACCATCAACTTTTACATGATAGTCCTTGATGATATCCCATGCAAGCACGGGAATTAACACTATTTAAACATTAATATGATACAATGCTTAATATGTTGAACCATTTTTTTGGTTCATTTTTGTATATAATATTGCGTCCGCAATTTTTCTTAATAGCTTTCTTAACATTGAAATTAAGGTATCCGATCCATATTAGGACCTAATTTTTCCAACCTTGAATATCCATCATGTATATAATACTTTGATATAAATTTAAGGCTGGATATTTAAAAAAGCTGGGATGAAAAATCTAAACTGAAATGGATGATATATACATGTACATGGGGCCTTAATTCATTTTGTTGCAGCTGACTGGACAATAAAATAACAAACTGTTTTATTTAATTTCAAACCATTGAGTTGGTATTTAGTGAGTCATATCTATAAATTTTGTTCTTTAGGTCAGATTTCACTGTTATTTTTATCACTGTCCCAAATAAGAGTTTCAGATAAAAGACAGTTTAGAAAAACAAGAGGCCCAGGGGCCACATCGCTCACCTGAGCAACAACAGCCTCAACTCTGAACAAATTAGCATTACAGTATCAAAATCAAAATATCTTGACAACTAAGTAAAGTAGATCTTGCTCAAAATTTTTAAAAAATTTGCCGATTTTTATCCACATATTTTTATGGTAAATACCAAGCCCCTTTTGTTGTTGTACCTGTAAGAAGATTTTTCTCTATTCCTATATACCCCTTCACTTTGTGGCCCGACTTTTCTCTAGGGAATCATGGTTTGATCAAACTTTAATCTGCACTACCAGTGCTTTCACACAAGTTACTGCTTTTTGGACTGAAAACTTTCCCAAAATATTTTTAAAGATTTTCTCTACATATTCCTTTGTAAAAATTCATCCCCCATGGTGGCCTCGCTCTACCACCGGGGACCAGATATAAACAAACTTGAATCTACACTATTTGAGGATGCTTCCACTGCAATTTGAGCTTTTCTGGCCTAATAGTTTTTTAGAAGAAGATTTTTAAAGATTCTCTCTATATATTCCTATGTAAAAATTCCCCCCCCCCCCCATTGAGGCCCCAGCCTACCCCCAAGGACCATGATTTGAAGAAACCTGAATCTACACTACCTGAGGATGCCTCCACACAAGTTTGAGCTTTTCTGGCCAATTAGTTTTTGAGAAGAAGACTTTTAAAGACTTTATCTATACATTCTTATGAAAAAATCAATCACCCCATTGTGGCTCCACCCTACCCCTGGGGACCATGATTTGAAGAAACTTGAATCTACACTACCTGAGGATACTTCCATACAAAATACAGCTTTTCTGGCCTAATAATTTTTGAGCAGAAGATTTTTGAAAAATACCAACAAATTTTCAATAATTCTAAATGATCTCCCCCTTTAAAGAGGGTGTGACCCTTTATTTGAACAAACTTGAATTCCCTTCACCCAGTGATGCTTTGTGCCAAGTTTGGTGGAAATCTGCCCAGTGGTTCTGGAGAAGAAGATGAAAATGTGAAAAGTTTACAATGATAACGCCGCCAACGCCAACGATGACAGCTAGCTAGACAACGGACAAAATTTGATCAGAAAAGCTGACTTGAGCTTTCAGCTCAGGTGAGCTAAAAAAAAATTTGGAGGGGTTTACCCCCCCCCCCCC
>WFKH01011926.1:85571212-85584855 GCA_016163765.1 Magallana hongkongensis | reverse complement strand
CCCCCCCATTATTCAACTTCCCCATTTATTCATACATCATTTATTCAATGACATATAGAATTAGAACACAATCTGTTCATTGTTTTACATCATTTATTCATATAGAATTAGAACACAATCTGTTCATTGTTTACAAAGTAATGTATAAAGTTAACTATCAATCTGTCGTGGTATAAAAATGAATGAAAAAAAAAGACGCTAGTGTATGCATATTTTTTTGCATATTTTAAACCAAAAGTTTCAGATCCAAAGTATCTGATGGTTAACTCGCTGTACACTTTCTGCCATAATGTTATTAATAATAAGTCAGTTCTTTCCATCAAACTAATCCATTTTATTTTATAAATTTTTTGTATTAACCAAGCATGTCTGATCCAAGGTATCTGCCCGCGACGCATGATGAACTTGTCATAAACTTTTCGCAATGATGTTAATTAGTAAACCCGAGTTCATGGTCATGTGATCAAATCCTGTGAAGCCCAAAGGGCTTCTCAGAAGATTTGATCATGTACCAACCAAGTTCATATCCCGGTAATTGATGTTGACCTCGGCCTATGCCTTCGGTCAACAGTTCTTACCCCCAGGTCTAACACAATGACTACTGCCCTCATACCCATTTAAAAGATGTATAATGTCTATGAATGACACACAACGACAAACTTGTGATAGCAATGGGTCTCCTGAGTGACTCAAGTGACCTAAAAATTCAGAGTATAGCTACATGAACATGGTGATATTACATGAATACTATACCACATATATTCTCTCTTTGATCTCTCAGTCAACAGTACAGTCAGACACAGGGAACCTGTAAAGAGACCATGGACTATAACATACTAGATAAATGTATTTTCATAAACTTTTGGTCTTCAACAGTAAAACTAAATATGTTACTCATTTTTTAGATAAATGAGATCCCCCCCAAAAAGACCAAAAACCAAAAAACAAACAAAAAAACCATAGGCCAGTAACTTTAACAAGAATTTCCACAGAGTAAAATCAGGGGCCCAGTCTTTTATCAAGGGGTCACAGGCTCACCAAAGGTCTCCAGTGGGTCCAGGGGAGATTGTTCTATTTGTTGATTGGTACAGTGAGGGCGCCTTTAACGAATCGTTCCCATTAACGAATCACTTTCAGATAAACAATTCTGTATTTTTCTGATGAAGGTTCAATACTTAGCCTAACCTATCCTGTCATGTAGAGATATTCTCGTTTTAATTATTATAATGAAATTGTTAAAATTGATCTTGTTTTATGTCGTAATTTTTAAACAAACTTGAACAAGCTTTTTGAAGACGCAGACTAAAAGCGTGCTTTGCAGCTGACTACTTTCACTTTTCGGTTAAACTCTGATGTGAACGGTACATTGTATGTAAGCGCATTTGGTACAGATGGTTAATAAAATTATCTGTTTAAAAGCACTGAAAGTGTCAAACAATTTCTTAATCAGAGAATAATTATTATATTAGCTATAAATTGTGGGTAGTCAGGGTTCCAATAACGAATCACCGAAATGCGGGGATCGTGGAGGGATCATGTCAAAATTTATTGATTCACTTGCGATTATTTGCACACCTTTTACAATAAAAAGCGCACACATAACAGTAATAGATGTAATAAATACACCCCATTCCCATTTTTTAGACAATTTTTCAATTTCAATCATATTTTGGTTTCTCTAATTCCCTGTAATACTGATATTTATTTATTTAAAAACCTAGACCTTACAAAGTTAACTTAAAATAATTCCTTTTCTTCTTTCTTTTGATTTGTTAATGAACTGAAATATTTTTTTTTAAATAAGAAGAGGGTGCTGCCACTGTACAAATCATGCTTAAATAATAAACAAAGTTAGTTGCTCCTAATTTTGCATCATAAACCTCAAATAATATTGGTTATAATGTACATGGGTTGTCCCACAATAGCATATCAGATCTTGTTGACTGCAATTTCATTGTACTTCTATGCTTTGTTCCATGACTCTTTGGATAACAATGCCCAAAAATTCAAATCTGTGCTTTATTTTTCTTGAGAAAAAGAATAATGTCACAATGTCTTGAAGTCGTTGCTAAAACCTTCACATTGTATTCGATAACATTTAAGCTAATAGTATGTTTATTTTTAAAAAAATATTATTTTCCTTGAACACATACCCAGGTTGCACGTTCACTTTACATTTCTAGATTTGTTTTAAAAATTTCATAAATACATATACAAACTATTGCCGATTCAAAACGTCTGTCTCCCTTATATGTGTCGTTCAGCACTTTTCTTCCATCTCTATCGGAGGTTGCGGTTTCTTTTCACTGGATGAAAATACTGGTCTTCTTTTTTTTTTGTGGTTAATTACCACATTATCACTAAATGCATTTCTAAGCGATTATATTTTGCTTTAATTACTTTAAAATCGCCTTTAGGATCTTTTTCTAGATCTTAACTTTTTTAAAATTAGTTAGCGTTCCACTGCCTCAAATGCTGAAGTCGCCATTTACTTTAAATTCAAACTTCAACTTTACGCACGTACATTGTGCTAAAAAAAATCTTTTTAAAATGTGCCTTGGCTAAATTTTTTATTGGGTAAATAAAACAAGAGGCCCATGGGCCACATCGTTCACCTGAGGAACAATAGGTATGATAAAATCAGCTTAATGGAGTCATAATACAAAATATCTGGACAATGTAGTATAATACATGTAGATCCTATATAAATAAAAATCAATTTTTTCCACTAAACATGCTAAATATTCTTATGTTTATTATCATTAGTCCCTTTTTTAACAGGATGATTTTATAGTAATATCACATGTTGAGCATTGCAGCTCTCAAAAAGATCCTAAACAATTGTTTATATATGGGATATAAACCTACATCAAACTCTGAACCACTTGTGAGATCCAATCGTCCAGGAATCATCCAGAGGCCAAAGTCTAAACAATATTAAATACTCACCTGGCTGATTAGTTTCTGAGAAGAAGATTTTTAAATATTTACTCTTAATATTCCTATGTAAAAATTCCACCCCCATTGTGGCCCCACTTTACCCCCAGGAATCATGATTTTTACAACTTTGAATCTACACTACCTGAAGATGCTTCCACACCAGTTTCAGTTTTCCTGGCTTATCAATTTCTGAGAAGACGATTTTTAAAGATTTACTTCAATTTTCCTATGTAGAAACTTGATCCCCAATTGTGACCACTTTACCCCTGGGGGTAACGATTTTCACAACTTTAAATATACACTACCTGAGAATGCTTCCACACCAGTTTCAGCTTTTCTTGCTGATTAGTTTCTTAGAAGAAGATTTTTAAAGATTTACTCTATATATTCCTATGTAAAAAGTCGACCCCCCTATTGTGGCCCCACCCTACCCCCGGGGGTCATGATTTTTACAACTTTGAATCTTCACTACCTGGGAATGCTTCCATACAAGTTTCAGATTTCCTGGCCAAATGCTTTCTTAGAAGATTTTTAAAGATTTACTCTATATATTCCTATGTAAAAATTCATCCCCCCATTGTGGCCCCATCCTACCCCGGGGGTCATGATTTTCACAACTTTGAATCTACACTACCTGAGGATACTTTCAAATAAGTTTCGGCTTTCCTTGCCTAAAAATTTCTGATAAAAAGATTTTTAAAGATTTTCTTTATATATTCCTATGTAAAAATTCATCCCACCATTGTGGCCCCACCCTACCCCCGGGGTTCATGATTTTCACAACTTTGAATCTACACTACCTGAGGATGCTTTCACATAAGTTTCAGCTTTTCAGGCCAAATGGTTCTTGAGAAGAAGATTTTTAAAAATTTACTCTATATATTCCTATGTGTATAAATTCAACCCCCCATTGTGGCTTCTCTCTACCCCCGGGGGTCATGATTTTCACAACTTTGGATGTACACTATTTGAGGATGCTTCCACACAAGTTTCAGCTATCCTGGCCAAATGGTCCTTGAAAAGAAGATTTTTGAAAATTTCTCAAAATTTTTCATTAATTCCTAATTATCTCCCCTTGTAAGAGGGCTTGGTCCTTAATTTTCATAACTTTGAATCCCCTCAGGCTAAGGATGCTTTGTGCCAAGTTTGGTTGGTTCTTGAGAAGATGTTGAAAATGTGAAAAGTTTATAGACGGACTGACGGACAGACGGACGACAAAATGTGATCAGAATAGCTCACTTGAGCTTTCAGCGCAGGTGAGCTAAAAATATGCAGAAATTTAAATTCTTATTTTTTATATTTTTTATTCAAAAAGTTATTTTCCTAGCGATATTCAATTTTAATTTTTTGATATTGTCATTGCACCGCATGGCAAATCTCTGATGTAGTACATGTATGTTTAAAAACTTAATCTCATAGAGTTTTTAATTAATACTGATTGACACATATTAATAATTTCAATGCAAATAACTTAAATTCGTAGTGACACAAACTTCATCTCTCTGTGCCTTCTATTAACTGAATAACGTCACTTGTCTATGCAATTTGGGGAAAACTCTCGTAGGTCATTTTTTTCTATATCCATTTACATGTATCTTTCTTTGTAATTGCATGAAAAGATGTTCATGTACAGTGATTGGGAAGGCCAAACATGTCAATGGGACTATGGCCCCACAGTTAATAATTTTAATGGGCCATTTTATAATGAAAGGGCCATCTATTTATTCATTGGGGCCATTTTGAAAAAAAAAAATTATCAAGGACCAACCTAGAGCAAAACAACTTCTAAGAAAATTAAAAACTTCATTTCATTTATTTGATGTGTTTAATCTGTTTATACATTTCATTGATGCAATGTTTTGTAATGGTGTTCGCTAAATGATAAATAAAATCAGTCTCTGTACTTCTGTGTTTTTTAGAGGTATTAGTCAAACCCTTTGACCCAATTATTACCGTTATGTAGAGAATCTTTCAAATTTTGAAGATAACTGTAGGCAAACATTTTTTTTAATTATTAAAACATTAATTTTGCGAGTTATTAACTAATTAAAAGTTACAACTAATTGTAGTATCAACACTTAAAGTAATAAGCATCGGTTGTAATTTTCAATGCACAGTGTGGTTGCATCACCCGTATTTATAATTACCCCTAACGTCACGATAAGCATGATATGGCAATGGCGAGTTTAAATAATCACAGCAGGGATTAATTGAGGCTGTGAAAACGTCTTTTCAAGGAATGCTGGTCAACCCGGCACCTGGTAAACCTGGCACTTGGTGAATTCAGCATCGAGAATAGTAAACTTGGCATCCGGTAAACTCGGCATCTAGTAAAGTAGGCACCTGGTGAATTCGGCAATTATGGAATAAATAGTTAAAAGATGAATTGAGACAATTAATCCATATAATCATATTACCATAGGCTGAAATAATTTAAGGAGAGGGATTGAAATTATCATTAATGTGGTTTTCAAATCATTTTCTTATCTACATATTTTTCCCTACCAAAAACTGTTTTAAAAAGAATGATGAATACACATCACATAATGCCAAATGCACATCACATAATAATGAATGCGCATCACATAATTGAAGGAGTACACCATATAATGATAAAAGCACACCATATAATGATACAAGAACACCACATAAAGATTAAAGCACGCTACATAATGATATAAGCACATTACGAATTTAGTTTTGCCTTGATAAGACAGTCCAGGCGTTCCATAGTATTACATTAATCCAACGTCTATATTGACTAGGTATCCATCCAGTGTCTCCATAAACTGACAAAGTTGGCGCAAAACGATGAACTCCAAGAAAATAACGAATAGCTCTATTTTGAACATTATCTATCAATTGAAATTTAATAGTTTCTCGTATGAGTTAAACCTTAACTCTTTATTATTATGTATTAAAGAAATAATTTTCCCAAGAGCACGCCCCCCTGCTTTAGCTAACCTTTAACCATTTTTCATAAAATTTCCTGAGTAAGTGAGTGTTATTCCCAGATACTTATAATTATCAACAGTTTCTAGCTTATTTAACCCAATGGTAAAATCAAAATTTGTTGCTCATGACTTACTTTTTCGAAAATGCATACATTTTGACTTGTTGGTGTTTATAAGTACTCTCCAACGTCTGCACCACTCATGTAAATTTATTTAGCATACATTGTAAATATATTCTGTAGATTTTGCTATCAAAGCAATATCATCTGCATTATAATTATATGAGAGAGAGAGAGAGAGAGAGAGAGAGAGAGAGAGAGAGAGAGAGAGAGAGACCTTAAGCATTGCATGAAATTTGAAATAACTATATTTAAAAGTCTTGCACTTCAGAGATAAAAAAAAAACTTTCTTAGAATTTATAATATGTGTTGTTGAGCACAATTAATATCCAGACATAGGTTAACTCTGGAACATCTTTGATTGTCATCTATAGTTTTTTAAAATTAATACAATTTTATTACATGTAAATTCAGTAGCAATGAAAGTTGGGTCATACAATGTAAATATATTTTGCTGTTTTGACTGTTCTTGACTAGCAATTACATAGTGCTTTGATCATATTATTTAAATATATTTCATAAATACACAATAAATAGTCAGAGTCTTATGTAATATCTTAATTAGTTTCATAATCATACATGTAGATATTGATTTATATGGGAATCAAGTGAACTTTATATTTAAAACTTTATATTTAAAGTATTAACAATTTTAATATTTTAGTCTGTTTAATGTCAGCTATTCAAGGATAAACAAAATAGGTGACGAACAAATAATTACGTTTGTTCAAAGATTTGTAGATTGCAGGTATTTTAAAACCACTACTTAATCACAAAACTTGTGGATTGTTAATTGGGGGTTGCATATCGAATATATAGGTGTTCTGTGGGTAACTAATATATTTGTTTACCCATGTATACTTTGCATTACAATCTACAAACAATTAATATATGCATACATATTTACTTCTTTTCTAATTTGTTCTTTAATTTAAATTTCTGTTATTTTCTAGAAGTCTCAAGAACAAGTGACACAGGGAAGCCCATGTGTTGACAGGGTCTCTTCGTTAACCTAATCATAATTAGTACCTCACCCATTCTATGTGTACGGGGAATACATTGTCTATTATTATACTTTCATGTTAAATACTGAAATCTGATTGGTTTAGACGCGGTTGACAATCCGTTCTCATACCCTCAGCGTTAGCAACACACTTGGCAACAGGCAGATAGAACGAATTGTTACATGTACGTTAATTATGCACGTACGGTTTGCCATAGAACTCACGTCTTTTCTATATAAAAGCAGTAAATTTGCTATAAAATTAAGCCTCCGCTTCGCGTCGGTTGACAATGGTTTTCTCGGGGTGTCAATTTCAACTGGTACCCTCCCAAACAGGCACAATTTATATAATGTGAAATTTTTATTTTCCATAAGCATATTATGGTTTTGTGTTTCTTTCTATGTTTTTCTATCTTTAGTTATGATAAAAAATATCATGGTGCCAAATTCACCAGATTCATAATGCCGAATTCACCAGGTGCTGAATTCACCAGGTGCCGAGTTCACTATTTTTGTAGGTGCCGAATTCACCAGATGCCGAGTTCATTTGTTACCTTTTCAAGTAGATAATCATCATTTTACTGCATTTAGGGTTAATTTACATTATTGAGAACTCAGATTACTGGACGACTTCAACTTCTCTTTCGGAGGAACTTGTATTATAATAGTCCAAGACTAAATGAGTGGAAACGTTTTATTGGTTGTTTATTTCTGTTTTCCAAACACGACCAATGAGATCTGATGTTTTAAAACGAATGTATTAAAAGACGATTAGGTAAGTCGTACAGAGTAAATTTCCAGCAGACATCTCTTAAACTTTTATTACCGATGAGAAATTTAAATGCGCACTTCTGGGCTTAATGTAATTGATTTAATGCACCATTTTTCACTTAAATGCGACTATGGCGTGTGGCGCAGGTCCTTCCCAATCACTGCATGTATCTCATAAAATTAACAATATTGATGACTTATAATGACTAATTGAATTTTAATACATTGGTGAATCAAAGTTTACAAATCAGGTTAGTCATTTTTTTACCATTGATTTCATTAATTTTTTTAATCAATTGTTGGGTTCAATAAAATGAACACTTTACTCAAAATAAAAATTATTAGCCTTTCTATTTTTCTTGTTTATGCTTTAAAGCATATTAAAATTTAAAAGAAATATTTCGACACTGTCCCTAAGGCCTAAGAAAAAAAATTGTTTGTTTCCGCTTTCCCGACCCACCCTAACTTTTACCCCCTGACTCAAAACTTTTTTTAAGGATTTTTTATGGAAAATCGTTTATTTTCGTTTTTATCCAATTTGGAAAAAAATTACTAAAATTTTGGTAACAAAAACGCTTGAAGCAGTTACTCTTCTCAAATCAGTGTAATTCAAACGTTTGTTTCAAAATGGCTGTATGTTTTCATGTGTTGTAGATTTTAATGATGCACTTATCGTTGGCAGAGGAAGTATCTGATATATAATATCATTTTTGAGTTTTCTTAAGACCAGCTTAATAATCAGGAATGATATTAAAAGTATTTCTCATTTTATACCATTCAGCAGTGTCAGTATCTAACCGGCATGTATGGATATAGATCGAATGTTCTATTGTTAAAATGACAGATGTCCTACGGACCCGGTTTAACGATAGAATTTGTCCCATATACTCGCTTCGTAGCAAATAAAAAAATTATATCACACTATATCTCACCTAAATTTTCATATGATTGGTCTCAAATACCTACAATGTTGCTCTTTTATAATCCCATTTTACCTCATTAACTATTTTTGTAACAAAATCACTGCCACTTGTAACATCACGTTTGAAAATTCGCTGTTTACGGTCGCCATGTTTATGATAAAATCCGAGACATTCCGAGTATGATTTCCGACAAAATGGCAGGAAATTTAAACGTGTAAATTAACAAAATGCCTTAGTACGACTAATTAAATGGATATTTTGTGGATTTAACTACATATGCATGTTCAAAATGGTTTGTAATGTATAAAAATATGTTTTCCCCTGCAGATTATTTTTAAGACTTAAAATCGACGCAAAGCAGATCCACTTCGCGGCTGCTACATTGCAAGTATATGGGACGAATTCTTACTGTGACCTGAGCGTAGCCTGGTCACGGTAAGATTATTCTTTCTAGTATGGATACTGCAATATTAAAGGGAAAAAAATATTTGAAAAAATAAAAACAATTTCCGACCGGCCGACCATACTTTTTTTCAGCATGAAAGCGGAAACAAATCATTTTTTTGTCAGGCCTAACAAGAAATAATCAGCTGTATGCAGAGCTGTGGAAAACTGCCGGTCATGCCGGCAAGACCGGCTTAATTTAGCCAAGACCGACATAAATTGGTTAAATGTCGGACCGCTTGACCGATGTTGTTTGCCCCGTCAGCATAAGGCAAAAAAACCCGCAAAATGCGATCGCTGTAAATGTGTCATTTCTTGACGCATCGGTATTCCTCAGACAACTTCCCTAACGTGCGAGTTCCCATTATTGCCGAAAAATACACAAGTTTTCTCTATTACTCTCTTCATGTAAGCTGTCATGTATTTTATTCTCATCAATATCGACTTACTTATGGCTAAAATTAAACCCTGTCCATGGGAATTAAGTTCAAGTACCCATTATTGCCGCTCATATCTTTTCCAGTAATTAATCGGTAAAAAGGTCAAAATTTTAAAAGAATCTAACAATATAAGATAAAATGTACGAAAATAACATAAAAAAATATATCATAAACGCAATTCAATCATATTATAAGCAATATTCTTTTCGATGTCCCTGCGGCCACATGCGCACAAACGGAGGAACATGTGCTTCACATGTCTCGGGACAAATGATTAAAAATTAAAGAAATGCATTGTTTATTTATTAAAAGCTTTTTAAAAATAATTTTAATTGTGTCCAGTAAAAGAAATCATGTGTGTGAAAGTTAATGGCAACGCCTCTGATTTACACCGCAGGTGCGTGTGGATAAATCTTTGATCCGCCTCAGATTGCAAACAAAATGGCGTCTTACAAGGTTCTCTTTCTTAAATATTGTGTAGTAGAAATGGTATCTTGCTTATTTTCGTCAAATATCATAACACGGTGGTAAATGTTCTTCGAATTTGGACCTAAACAAAAAATGCCCTGTCATCAAAGTGGATTACAAGTCAAACATTCAGTAGCATCCCAGTGGGCACGCAACGTTGTTTCAACGTTGAGAAATGGTTGAAATCAAGTTGCAACGTTGATCAACCATAATTCAACGTTGATTCAACGTTGAGGTTTCAACGTTGAAACCCAAACCATATCTCAACGTTGATTCCACGTTGAAGACCCAACCTATTTTCAACGTTGAAGACATCAACCACTTTTCTACGCTGAAACCACGTATCAATAAATAAAACTAAACACATATTTTCAAATATCTATTTATTTATTTTTTCTTAGCTTTTACTTATATTTTGTCAATTGTGGAAGCATTACATATTTGAATTTATTTTTATATTATTTGATTTCAAATAAAACTTTTGTTGTATTATCCAATATCAATAAAAATGTTTTGTTTTTTTTTAAATGAATTGTTAAATAATTTTTTCACGTTACATTTTCAAACAAAAAAAATGTTCTGATACAAGAAATTTGAGATTGCGCTCTGCTTACAGCAAGTGGCTAATTGCATTAAATAGGTCAGTGATAAGGGGATGCGGACCTATCACTACTGCAAGCACTGCTGATCTTGGGAGTTATGCAATTTACCAGGCAGCTTTATGTCAGCTTGACCGCTAAAGACGCTAGTGGTGAACAAAGAAATTCAGTTCTTAGGTACACCTCGTGCAGTCACTACACGGATTTTATGTACAGTAAAATGCCGGGATTTTAGCTTTTGGACTATTGTGACTATTTTAAATTTTGCATTGGAAAATCTTGGGAGTTAGATCTATTTGTTTTAGAACAGTCTGCAGATTACAAATGATGAACTGATTATTGTGGATTCTAGGTTTTTGTGTTGACATCCTTTGTTCCATATCATGGAACAAGCATGGCTACCATTTGGCAGAATGTACGCGTGGTTCCTTTGTGTTCATTTTTTTACAGCCTTATGTAAAACATTAAGAAATGCCAAGTTCAACTTTTTAAAGAGGATTTTATGCACAAGATATTTAGCAAAGGATGCACTCGTATATTGCTAGGATTTAAATGAAGTGGCGACTTTTTACAGTTGGATCTTATCTTTTTTTTAATAAAGTGTCAAAACACAGAAAACAGCACAACATAATAAAAAATACGTTTATAAGCAACATTTCACGAAAAAAGTCACCTAATTTTAACTTTTTTTCAACGTCATATCTACATATTTTAAACGAAATTTCCACTCAATTTCTACGTTGAATCAACGTTGAATTTAGACGTTGAAACAACGTTACATTTTCAACGTTGCCTCAACTTTCATATGCAACCTTATTTCAACGTTGATTCAACGTTGATGCCTGACGTTGAAACAACGTTGTTTCAACGTTGAAATGCCCGCTGGGATATGTCATTGCATCGCACGGATACAATTGAGATACGTTTTCATAGGCTTACCTTTTTTAAGGTGAGTTCCGAGATGTTTGAAGTAAATTTTCTTCATTCTCAACTCTTATAGTGTCTCAAAAATTTTATTATTCATTTATTTTGTTGGAAATTGAGTACATCTACAATTAAATGCAGTTTTGAAACCTGCAGTATGTGTTTTTAAATTTTATTTCAGTTTTCTATACATCATTTTAATTGTTGGTATTCGGACAGGCATTATTTCATTCGGACAGGCAAAGTTTAATGACATGTCTGTCCGAATGACTGACTTCCAAGAAAATATTTCCACAGCTCTGGCTGTATGTCATGTGATTCGGTAATGGAGAAAATGATCCGCTAATGGAGAAAACATCGTTCATCAAAGTACAGTGATAATTTTTATTTAATCAGTGGTTGTTGGGAAAGAAATGTATGATGTTATTAGTCAACCTGGTACAATAAAACAACGTTGTATTATGAATTTAACTCGGGCTTGGTTACGCACTATCAACGCAAATTAGTGATTCGTTAAAGGCGCAGGCCTGTCTCACTGTATAATGGCTGTATATTTCTTATTGAAACCACTTTTATCTACCGGTATATAAGTTTTTGATTTGAAACAATTTACCCCCTCCTCCTTTAGCTGAATTAAGTTAACTTACCCCTTCCTCTCCAAGCTGAACTAAGTTACAGCAGTATTTTCATCATGCATGACACCATTTCGAAGGTTTGTTTACGGGTCAGCCATTTTAGTTGCTTTTTAAAAATATCGCGTTGTATCTCACCTAAATTGTCACTGGCATGATAAATTGAAGAAGTAGACTACATTGTAGAATATATGTTATGATAAACCTTTTGTTTCACGGGGAACAATTATCTAAATGGATGGAAATAACCTTTCCTTGTCTCTTCCCAAATCTGTCTATCGTCTGGTCCAACGTCGGCATACGTCACAGCGATGTTTAGACATTTCGCCACCCAACAATTTCGACCCCAAGTCGTTTCGGTCCCAGATAATGAATATATTAAAAAACAGAAAATGCTATTTGAATATTTAGTTTTTATTATAATATGTTTTACGGTGCTACCGTTGTGGCGAGCGCAGCAAGAATTACACATACCTTGCATCATTGTCGTCTTAGTGTTATTTAGTTATCAACGAGCGTTAAATTATTTTTTGAGAGAGAGAGAAAAGAGAGAGAGAGAGATTATTATATAATATTTCTAAGTTTAAAATAATTCTTACAAAATACATAGACTTGCTTCCCTAAAACCGTTCTTTACTTTTGGAGAGAATTGATCCGTCTGTAAAATATAAATTTTGTTTAATTTGGTCAAAAGTGTTAACGATAAATACAGTATTTTTTTTTTGTTCCTTTTTTTTCCCTGTTCATAATTTTTTTAAAAATTCGTTTATTTTTGCATTCTAATTACATACGTTTTCCGTGCCCCCGGTCCCTGTTTGTAGGTGTGTAATTTCCCATTTTCTAATTTAATGGTTTGACTATATGCAATATCTGCATAATTTTTTTAACTGTTTATTTTTTCTCTTTATTTTTTTTTTATTTAGTTCAAAATGTCCTATTTTTTCTATTTCCTCCCTACTCATACTTACTGTACATGCATGCAAAATAAGCTTAAAATTGGATCGATATGACAGTAAAGTATGGTTCTTGCTAGTATATTTATAATCTCTCTATCAAAAAAAAAATTAAAAACAAATCATATGTCAATGAGGCAGGTATCGCAGTCTATACTGAAATAGCTAGTGCAAGCGTTACATATGTTTGATCCACCTCTAAATTTATCGCGGGAAATATAGCCCGAGATCACTGTGACGTCATACGTTAAATTCCATAATCATTTGTTTACGTATCTCAACTCAATACGATGGAATGGAAGCATGTAAAAAATCTCTTGGGTCTCACCAAAGCTTGTGTGGTACTCAAAACGTGTCTTCAAACCTCAAGGCACCGTAAATTACGAGTTAAATGTCAGCCATTTTTGGCATAGCACCACGGGTGAAAATATTAGAGAGCATTATGGGACCGAGACAAAAAATTTTGTTTGATG
>WFKH01011926.1:85533482-85557975 GCA_016163765.1 Magallana hongkongensis | reverse complement strand
AATCTACAGAAAATACGCCCGGTCTATAGTAACAGTAGACCCATAGATAAAATCTACAGAAAATACGCCCGGTCTACAGGGTTCGACACTAACCTTAGTCCGTTAGTCACAGACTAATAGATTTTCATGCAGACTAACAAAATTTCTGTCTAGTCAGTCCGGTCGGACTAATAAAAAGTTTTGCTTAAAAAAATGTGGGAATTAACGATGTGCGATTGTCGACATTTTACTGGAAAACTCTGACTATATTTCTATTATCTAGCATATAATACATTGCAGTGATTATAAAGTTGCCGATCAAAAACAACAGAGGTATGCAAGATATTATGGGTGACTTGTTTATATTTCTTTGCCCTAAGGGGATGTTCGAGAAAATAGGTGACAAGCGCACTTTTTCACAACAACGAATTCGATAGGGACGCTTATGTGTTTAAAAAAAAAAGTGAAACGAATCTTCTGTGAGTTGTTTAATTTAAATGAATTTTGTTTAAATCATTTGTCATAAATTGCTTATGATTTTAAATGGATTTTTAAAGAATTTAGAGAATGAAAAGAACAAGGTAGCTCATAGCCCGTATCTGTTGCACAGATCTATTTATAACATCTGTAATGGCGGCGTACACAATGTACATGGAGATAGTGAATATGCAACTCTTTGTTATGTACGACATACCACAATACAACTAAACCAGTGCAACACCTGTAAGAAAAACATGGTATATATTACGCACCCCTTTCTTACAAATTCTATTTAAAATGTGCGTATTAGATAAGGCAAATACGGTAACGCATTTTAATTTATTTTTGACGGGCAAATAAAATTGCCTGCGGACTAGTTAAAATAAACAGGCACTAGTCCGGCTGGACTAATGCATAAAAAAGTTAGTGTCAAACCCTGGTTTATAGTTACAGTAGACCCATAGACAAAATCTGTAGAAAATATGCCCAGTCTATAGTAACAGTAGACCCATAGACAAAATCTACAGAAAATACGCCCGGTCTATAGTAACTCGAATATTTGTAGACCAACTTGTCTATAGAACAAACGCAGCCTGTCATCTAGTCAATTGAACGTTTTACTCAATACTTTTTTAAATACACTGCAATAAGAAGCAGAACGTAATTGCCATGTGTTATTTAAAAGTCAAAAACAATATTCAGAGCATGTCATTTTTTGACAAACTGAAGTATTCACAAGGTGCTAGACCTGGGAAAAAAAACTCGGATAGTCATACACCATTCTAGTTTCCACATTTGTGACACCAGACTGCACACCTGGAATTCATGACCAACGTTCAGTTTTCCATACGTTGTCTTAGATTCTGCGCTTTTGTTTCCTTTTGTATTGTGTTATCTACGGTATTCAAGGGAATAGGGTATTTTATATATCTATTTTCCTTTACTTTATCTGAGTTTATTTGATTGGTATTACAAAAATAATCATTACAAGGCAATGTCACTGTGTGTGGGTTTAGAGCCGGGCACCCTTCACCATGTCCTATAGTAAGAGTTCCTATTGTGTTGTGAAGTACCAGGTTATTTCACCCTGAATAAAATTACAATACAAATAAAGAATAATATTTGTTGTTGTTTTTGGTCTATAGGAAATCAGTCAGGTCTATAGATTTTGAAAATGTTGTAGACCGATTGTCTATAGTACAAAAAAGTTAATTTTGCACACTGAAAATCACTGCATTACTGACACATTCTGCCAAACAAAATACACATAATGATAAAACCCAAATCCCTCTCTCTCACCTTTTTAATCTTCAGTGCAGCCTGCACTGTGGGTCTGTTTGCCATCTGCTGAGCCAGTCTGCGATTGGCTGAAGACGCCTGCTGGGCGGCGGCCATCTTGGCCCGGATGGCCTGGGGGGAGGTTGGTGAGCTTGGGGTCTTTACGATGTTGGTGAATCTTCAGACAAGGAGACAGAATTAGTCTTACTAGGGTTTACACCCGTCACTGCAAGACTCCACCTACTTTTTCTCCACACACTTTGTCAAGGTGGCTCATGACGGCAAGGCACATTTCAACATTGTCATGTGGTCTGTTTACAAACCTTTCATTTACTGATCATCTCTCTTTACTTTTTAAATTTTTTTTTTTTGGCTTTGTTTTTGTACCCATCACTGCAAGGCATCCAGCATGAACTGGACCTTACTAGGGCACAGCAGTGCATTAGATGTTACTGCACTCTTTTGCTTTATATTTTTTCGTGCATTGTGAATCATATTTTTACCATCATGACTTGTGCCTTACTAGAGCCACCATTGTGCAACAATCTAGCAACATTACTCCATGCACTTTTGCAATTACTTACTCAAATTGCTCAGGTCTCAGTAATTATATTTCCTACTCTCATTTCACCATGCATTTATTTCAAAAGCTAAATATATAATAACCATAATTTGAAATATTGTGACCAATTCACTTAAAAAAATAACTTCTTAACTTCTCTCCTCTCGACTTAACAAAATATATATATCATTTGCATATATCAACATGCTTGTTGCACACCAGTTGCATTTGTGCTGGAGAAAAAAGATTTTGGTGCATTTTATGAAACATCCTCTCCTTCAACACATTATTTCTTGAGATGGTGGATTCCCCTTGCTAGGGCCTCTCTAATGCGTTGACAGTTCCCATTCTATCCCGGGGGTCTACCCCTCCTCACCTGTCATTTAGGGACATCTTGGTCGTGCTCTTCAGCACTATCTTAGCTGGAACCGCCATCTCTCCTGCACAACTTTATCTCCTAAATAAAACGAAAATGAAAATACAATTTCCCAGAATGTATATACCGAAACTGTTTCACTCGGAGGCAATTCGTGTGAAAAAAAACCGAGAATTTTTGGGTTTAAAGATATACAAATTAACTGGATTACGTGATGTTTAATTTCACTTATGGTTGAAATATATCACTGATTTTACTAAGGTATTTGGTAGCGGTGGAGAGGCCTTTAGATCTCGATCAACCATTTAGGAAAGCTCGGACTTTAGTTCATTACACTAAAATGTATTCCTTTAAGCCTGTATTCTGAAAGTATATGTCTTGTCCTTACCCTTACGGTGTCCAAATTAATCCGATGGGTGTTTCAATGTTGTGATTTCAAGAGATTCCTTGCTTTTGTCTTTGAATTGTGTACAAACGTCAGAACACCGGAAGTGATGTTTGTTGATATTTAGAGGTCCGAAAAGTTACGATTGGTTTTTCAAGGGAATTTTCATTCTACAACTTCAATTTCTGTCATTTCAAGACAATTTTATAATAAATAATTTGAAATATATGCAACATCTGATATTGTAGATTTGCAGATTTTTTTAAGTTTAATCTTCCGTTTTTATCCGGAATAATAATGGCCGCTCTAAGAAATAATAGAATCTTCCAATATGGGGGATGAGGATTCTTTCTTATATTAAAAAGGAAATAAATCACCAAAGCATAAGTTTTTTTGATGTTTCAGTCTAAAATAACCTTTGTAAGCAGTATAGTTGTATACTTGATGGCAATACTCTGATTGAAGAGATACGATTAACAGTTATTACAATCAATGATAGGCTGCACCAACCTAGCAACAGACTGATCCAAGTGCAAACACAAATAACACCGAGAGCCTCTTTGAATATCATACGCGAGGAATAAGCAAATATCGAACAAGATGGTAAGTTAATTTAGATTACATTAGTAAAGAAACCAAGTTTGTTTATGCACAAGATGATTTATAAACTGAATGATGTTACATTTAAGTAAATAAGACTTCTGAAAAACTCTATCGACATGATCGAATGTGCATGATTGTCCTTTTCAACAGTTAAATAATTCTGTTTTGTGTATCAAATTCATATGCATGGTATGTATATCGACTTTCTTCTGCTTTGTTTTCATTTGATTCGTTTACTTTGCATTATTGAATTATACAATATCAGTTTGACTGTTGGTTTATATTGTTAAAAGATAATTTTGAAAATAGTGTGTTTAGTGATTGCTATTATAATAACAATATGAATTATATTCTCCCTTATAAAAAAAAAAAAACATAAAAAATTATGAATGCTTTCTTTTCCCTGTAGACAACTGTTCGTCGAGCCCTGACAGGTGGGGCAAGAGAGAGACAGCTCGAAAACATGAGGAGGCAGGAAGATTATCGGGAGGATACAATTCGTCGGCTGCATGAAGAGAAAAGATTAGAAGCCAATATGTCTAATGAAGAAAGGATATCAGAGAAACGATTTATAAGACGTACAATGATGGAACAGAAAGAAAAAGAAATGGAAGAAGCAATATTAAAGGTTAAGAGAACCTCTGATTTTTTAACTGAAAAGGAAAGAATTATCGTTAACAGCTAGTATATAAGGTATTTGAGAAGAGTTAAACCAAAGTAAATGTTATGTGGAGAGAATTTGATATTACAGATATTTTAACAAATTATTGACCAGATATGACATTATTGCTCACTTTTTATTGCTTCTTCTTTGATGAAAATAATGCAGAATATGTGTATCAGTGAATCTGATGTCAATTTTGAATGCAACACTTCAGGCCCAGAGGGACCGTTTGATCCGAGAGGAACAAATGTTACAAGAGGAGAGGCTGGCTGCAGAGCTAGAGAAGAGGAAACTAGATTCCATCAGGGACGAAAAGATGAGACAGCAAATCAGGGAAACCAGGTAAAACAAGCAAGAGTATTAATCTGATTTTGGATATAACAGGTGTCAGATGAAAAAACCAATACAATTGAAAACATTCTGGAAAGAGTTTCTTTTGACAGAGTTCTTATTTTAGAATTTTTGAAATAGGGATTTGTCTTTTTGACTAACAACTTCAATCACTTATGAATTAGTTATTTGAGGTGATTAAACACACATCATATACTTCAAGTATTTAGAATCATAAAATATTAATTGTCAAGTTATTGACAAACTTTGTTTTAACTTATCCTAAAATACTCTCATCAAACAAAACTTACCTTTTTGAATTATTATGATAATAATAATAATAGTTTTATTTCCAATTTTGGGCCCAGAGGGCATACAAGATTATAGTTATTAGAGAGAAATGTCTAAAAGAGAGATTCTACATACAAAATAGTCCATACACATACATGAACATGTAACGGTATATACATATGGTATTTGAATTATAGCATTTTTAATTTTCAATTTTTGACATTTTTAATTTAAATTCAACTTGGTGATGTCAATTTAAAAAAAAAATAGCTTCAATGATATAGAGAAGAGTTATAGAAAATTGTGTAACCTTTATTTGAAGTGTCAATATCTTGAAATGTAGGTTCTTGAGATAACTTGAGTTAACCAATTGAATTTACTTTGTTTACAGTTTAGAGTTAAGAGAATTAGAAGCTAAACTAAGATCTGCGTACATGAACAAAGAAAGGACTGCCCAGATTGCAGAGAAAGAGGCCATTAAATTTGATGTCATGGTAAATATGTCATATATTCCTCACAGTACAGAAAACAAAACTGTTATTACCGGTAGTATTGCTATTTATTTATGCATTTAGTCTCTACTCCCCTGCTGCCTCTGAAAAATTCATTGAAAATTAGTTGTTACCCAAGAACAGGTTTCTTAATTTGTTTTCTGCATTATTGATCACAGCATTTCTTTAACAGTCTTAGTAATAAGGCCTTTTTTGACTTTATCATTTTTTTTTTTAGAAACGTGACTCTGAGATAGCTCGCGAGATGAAGATTGAGCACGAGCGAGCTGAGGATGCGGCTAAGCAGCGTGAGGTGGAGAAGTACCGGGAACAGATCCGGTACCAGCAGGAACTGGAGCGACAGCTCGAGGAGCGGGAGGAGAAGAAACAACAGGCCTACGAGGAGTTCCTGAAGGAAAAGCTGATGATCGATGAGATTGTCCGCAAGATCTACGAGGAGGACCAGAGGTACGCCACAGGGACAGAGTGTCTTGTTTCATACTTTATCTTTATGTTAAGGACCAAAAGTTTTTTTTTTGTTATGTGCTTTTCGTTTACGTTAAGGAGATAATATTGCAGAGCAATTCCATTTTGTTACCTGCTCTATGTTTACATCCACGTTGAGGAGTCACTCAAGTAACACACTGTTTCTTTATGTCACGTTCTTGATTTGAATGATAATGTTTATGAATTCATAATGTTAAGGAGATAGTGTACTGGTAGGGAAAGAGAGCTCACCATGTGACGTTGTGACTCAATCATCAATAGAAATGAATTCCAAACAAATATTTATGATTCTTATATTTAGTTTGGAAGGATTTTGTAATTTGAGTGTTTTGTAGGGAAAGATATTTATGACTTGTATGTTCCTCAATGTTAAAAATTCCTCTTGATTTGTTGAGAGAGGGAGCTGATGATGGGAATGATCTGACTCAAGAAACTAACAAATAATATTTGTTTTGTAGAGAGAGGGAGCTGACAATGGCCAAGAAGAAGGCAACCCAGAAGTACATCGCCGAGTTCAAGGAGGCGCGGGAGGAGTGGAAGGTCCTGGAACGCGAGAGGATGGAGGAGGAGAACCGGAAAATCCTACAGTTCTCCCGGCTCCAGGAACAGCGGGAGAACGCACGCATGGAGAGCAAGAAACAGAAGGAGGAGGCCATGGCCCGCGTACAGAACGCCGTGAGTAGATTTACTTACCATGGGGGAAAGGGAAAGTAGAGAGAGAAAAGGGGGATGGAGTGTTATAAACTGAAAGGGTGACTAATACTCTAAGGGAAGTTTCAAGGGAGAATTCAATTAGAAAGAAAGAGAGGAAAAATAGGGAAAGGGAACAAGGGGAAAGGGGGGGGGAATGTTATACTGCGTAATGTTATTTTTGATAATCGTAGACTAATCCTAGAATTATAATACTCATACTAAATGTCAGACAAATCACATGAATTTGTAGGTTTATGAATTTCTTTAATAAGGATATTTATTAAGATGATAGAATTTTAATCTCTAACATAAGACGTTTGATTTGTTTTTAGCTGGCAGAAGACATCGCGGCTAAGGACGCCGCCCGGGAGGAGATGGAGAGAATCCGTATGGAGCTTTATCTGGAGGAGCAGGAGGAGAAAGAACGACAGAAAGAACGGGTAGGTGGATCAACCCTCTGTATTAAAAGCAGTGGTCTATATCTGAGGTGGATCCAAGTTCTGTTTCACAAGTAGTAGTTTTATTGAGGTGGACCTAAGTTTTTGCCATCAGAAGGATAATTTTGTTATATTTAAGGAGAGGAACTTGTAAGTTGTTTTAACTTGTTTCTGATCCTTTTGTTTAATCAATAAAATATGTTCAAAACCTCCAAAAGAAGGATAATGTATTTTGAATTGATATAAATTTTAGACTCAACATAAGGAAGATCAGTAAATAAGAATGTTCTGTGATATCATGTATATTACTTGAGAAAATACAAGTTTTTTTGAAACTGATTACCGTATATAGTATCTCTTACATTGAAAATGATTCAATGGCTCTGAATTGAATGACATAAGTTTCTTTGGATGGCTCTGATTGGCTGCTATTTTTGTACACAGGATGACATGGAGAGGAGGATCAGACAGAGGCTGGAGCTACAGAGCACACACGCCCAACAGATGCACTTCAAGAATCTCCGACGAAAGGCCGAGGAAGACGAGGAGGAGGAGTTCAGGCAACAGGTAAAGGGACACAACTCTGGGATTATACTTACAAGCTACTACAGTGGTAGTAAAGGGCGGCCACTGTCGTTATACTGATAAGGGAGGCAACTCTGTAACTAATGTGATAAATGGGGCCAACTCTGTAACTAATGTGATAAAGGGGGCCAACTCTGTAACTAATGTGATAAAGGGGGCCAACTTTGTAACTGTGGTAAAGAGGGCCAACTCTGTAACTAATGTGGTAAAGAGGGCCAACTCTGTAACTAATGTGATAAAGGGGGCCAACTCTGTAACTAATGTGATAAAGAGGGCCAACTCTGTAACTAATGTGGTAAAGGGGGCCAACTCTGTAACTAATGTGATAAAGGGGGCCAACTCTGTAACTAATGTGGTAAAGAGGGGGGGGGGGGGTGGACTCTGTTACAAGTGATGTGATATAGGACACTCTGTATTATTATTTAGTTGACAATCAATCTAGGGGATCAACCGCATAGTGTCAATGATTTCCTACAGATTTCTCTTCTACAATTGAATTCACATTGACATGATTGCATTCCAGATGATGGCCAAGTTTGCGGAGGATGACCGCATTGAGCAGATGAACGCTAACAAACGTCGCATGAAGCAACTTGAGCACAAGCGAGCAGTGGAGAAGCTCATTGAGGACAGGAAGTCTCAGTTTGCCGCAGACCGCGAGCGGGAGCTTGAGGAACGCCGTGAGGAGGAGAGGATGGAGGCATTCAGGAAACAGATCATTGAGGAGGAGAGACAGAAATTGCTCAGGGAGCATGCCATGAGGCTGCTGGGATATCTACCCAAGGTAAGGGCTAATACATGTTAAAGCTGAACACCGCTCGTAAATAGGCACCGTCTGCCATATTTCTCTTTCAGCATCGCTTTCCCTACAACCCCTATATAAGCCACAGATCACTTAACAGTTTAAAGTATTTCGCTGTAGAGGTCTCACCTGTGTGGACATACATCTTGCCTTGCTGTGTTACTCGGTCGCGATGAAATTATCAAGTTTTACACACTTTTCTCAAACCAGGAGAGTACTAACATCAAATGAACTGGTCAATGCATTATTTACAAACATAATATGCACATAAATAAGAATTAAATGCATAAAAATCCAAAGACAACGAAAGTAACACTAAACGTCGGCCACGAGTTTCAGGTGTGCAATCGGGTGTAACGAAATCGAAGGGTCTATATACCAGGTACCTGTGTGACGGTCTATATACTAGTATACTGTGTGACGGGGCCTATTTACGAGCGGTGTTTAGCTTTAAGGTAAAATAATCAAAGCATGCCAAAATAAACACATACCTTATTAATCACATGTTTACCTCATTATGCAGAGGATATCATCCATGGTGTAAATTTTTGATTTTACACTGGTTACAGCACAACAGATTTTTGAATATAACTTTTGATATGATGTGAGAACCTTTTGCTTAAAAAATTCTATAAAACAGGGATTTAAAAATCAAAACGAGATTTAAATATGCAGTAAATAGAATCTCTCCAAGGCCCAGGTATAGAAAATGGACAACTCTTTGGATTAAAATATAGTACCATCGCAAATCATGAGAGATCAATTTATTTGCTTAGGTTCATTCTTATGGAGAATTCTGAGAAACTGATGTCATTATATTTCAGGGAGTGATCCGTGATTCTGGCGACTTGCACATGCTTGGGTCGGAGTTTAAGGATGCATACAGTAAGCGTCAGATCGACCCGTTCGACGAAGAGGCGTGGGACCAGCGTCGGTAGGGAACTGACCAATCAAATTTAGGCATCTGTGATAATGAAATTCTACAAAATAAACCAACATTCCGTCCCATTATTGGATAGCTGTTTCTGCTAGTACATGTATTGGGTGATGTTAATGGCAGTACATGTATAGTGTGGAACTATTATAATGGTTTGTCAATTTGTGTAAATTATGGTCAGCATTGGACGGAAGCCATTACTTTCTCATGAATTCTATTTTCTCAGTGTATGTATGTGTGTGTGAGAGAGATTGTGAGTTTTGAGGAAGAAAGAAATGTTGGAATATCTGATACTGTCAAAGAAGTGTAGAGTCTTTTTTAAACAATACCTGTATTCTCCTTTGCTGCATTTTGTTTGGTATTATAACTGGATGAAACTGGTTGACGTGGTAGTAATATTCTGGGTATGTAATACATAACATTGCGTTTTGTGATGTTGATTTTCTTACTCTGCTATGCAGGTGAACTGACTATAAAACCCCAGTATTTGTACATATATACAGGTTATTTTAGCAATGTATTGATGTTTATAGAGATGATACCTACTTCTCTATAATCAAGTGCTATTAGTTTCACTATATTTTATTTTTTATCTGAAAAATGTCGAAGAAGTTAAATTATTAAATACTCTCTATACCATTAAGCCTGTCTTCTTTTCAAATTGACAGATGTTTGAACTTTATGAACTCTCCATGTTTTGAAGAGAGTATCAAGATAAAATGTTTGGTCTCTTTCTGAAACCCATGTTTGTGTAAATCATGCCATTTTTACAAGGTATTTAATCTGTGAAACAATAAATAAGAAGATAAAAACTAAATTTCTGGTGTTGAGTTGTAATTTGTCTCAATTTATTACAATATTACGACTCAGTTTTTGTTGTGCTTACATGTAGCAGATAAATGTTACTGAATAAATAGGACACTAGTCCATCACAGGTTAACCCCGAGTGTAAGCTGGTACCCACTGCAGCAGGGTGGACTGAACTTTGAGTTCCTATGACCACTGAGCCATGTGCTCCACAAGCCACTAGTACAACTTTCTTATTCCCATGGTCATCGCTATCACTGGATTTTACTCTGTTCAAGTTTAAAACAAAAGCTTACTAGATTTTTAAACTTTATTTGTTCTACATGAGTATACACACAAATCATGGATCATGGCAATTTGTATCAACATCAAATGACAGAGTCATATTTTCTCTGGTCCAATTAATTAGACAAACAATTCAAAAAAAAAAAAAAAAAAAAGTTTGTCCCAGATCATTAAAATAGTAATCAAGTTATAATTTGAAAGCAATTGTATAGTCTCTTACATCAGTGGGATGATGAATACAATACATTTCTAGTGTAAAGTCTGTAAATAACGACCTGTTAGTGCATGCATAGAAACCTGGAGGCTGTTAATTCTGTGAATAGTAAATAATATGCACTCGTGTTCCAATTATAAATATAAATATATCTTTTTATCAAAAGCTTGATGTAGTTTTATAAAAATGCTTAGTTTTATTTATAAAAGAAAATTAAAATCAATATACACTTTAATATAAAAATATATATTATATTTAAAAAATAATCTTTCATTCTAGGAATAAATAAATGATTAGCACTTTAATGAGCAGTTAATCTGAGAGTGACTTTCAAGAGATGAATGAGTTTGAAATGCCAGGAACTTTGCAGTTTTCTTACCCCCCCCCCTCCCCCAATTTTTGTTTTTGTAAACCAAAATTAATGAAAATGTATCCTACAGACTGTTACCAATGGCAACAATTTACCATACACTTATTTAAACAAGTGCAAAAATCTTGTCATATTATAACTTACTAGGCCCCTAAAAGAACGTTTAAGGTGAATTCCTTTATTAAATTAAAAGTCTTTGTACAAAATTAGCAAATAACTATATGGCACACATAATAATATACAAATATTTAAAACCTGTGGAAAATCTGTGTCATAAAAAACTAACAGCTAAAAATTCTCCCATAAATAAAGGTCTTTGTCTTTACACCTATGTCAGTAAATTAAATATATAGGAGCCCCCCCCCCCCCCCCCCCCAACCCCAAAAAACCAAACAACCCCCCCCCCCCCCCCTCCATCATATAAACATTGAATCATTAGCAAATACAAGAAAAAAAATCAGAAACATTAAAAATTCAATGAAATAAACACTGAATCTAGTTCAACACTTACAAAACACAGTTGCATGTATATATGTAAAAATCATTGTAATATTATGATTATGACACTTTATATATCATTATATAACATGCATGAATTGATATGGAAGATGCTGTTTTAATGACAGCTATAGGTTGATAAAAATGTATATAAGAAGCAATTAGAGGAATTAAAAGCTTGGTTGTTAAAATAGTTACACGCATTGATATAAAACACCGGCTAGTTACTACCATTCTACGTGTATATTATAACAAAATACCCATTTTTGACATCACAGTTCAATTACATCATAAACACTCAGTCAGTCACTCACTATGTACATTATGGCAATCGCAACATGACACATGTCAATCAAAGATGATTGACAGCTACAGCTAAGAGAATGAAGGGAGAGAACCCTCACAAACGAGAGTGTAGAATAATCATGACAATCAAACACTGGGAGTAACAGCCAATGGGATGGGAGATGTAAACCCTGCCTGAGTGAAGAAAAATCAAATACTGTAAACGTATTACATTTGGCTGTGTATTCTATTTAGTGTTTTTGGCGGAAAATAGCATCCGCTAAATCAAGAATATCATCAAATGTCAAATATATGTCGATAAATAGGTGCCATTCAGAAATCTTCAGAAACCCTCTAAATCAAATCCACCCTAACTTGTTGAAAAATCTTTTTAGACAAATATTGTACTGTAGTCGTAATTTACTTAGCATGTGTAACGGCGGGAATCATTTTTTTTAGCAAGATTGAAAACACCATACGCATGTCATTAAGTGACGTGCTTAATTCAGCAGAAGCCACCTTTTTGCCCAAAATACTGGTAAATAGAAAACACGACCAAATATAACATGTATAGGGTATTTGGAGAATGTCACATCGACCAATGCATGTAAAAAATAGATGTATGACTAAACAGATAAATGAACAGAAAACGATGCCCTGGTACATAAACATGTAAACAACAAAACATGACTTTATTAAAAAAATGTAAACAACTAGCACGACGTACTTAAAAAATAATTGGTCATGTCACCTCTATTTAAAGACAACATTTTTGAGGGGAAAAAGTCAGGAATGATTTAGTTTGCAAATTGGAATGGAATGATTCATATCACAGATCAAAAATTGATTTGATTTTTAACAACAAGACAATCGTGGGACACAGAAACTGCGGAGGCATGGGTGATGTGACGCGAGATTTCAGAACTTTCATTCCTTATACACTTATTTTCTTATGATTGAAGTATGAAGGTACATTAAACCGTATAATCACTCTTTGTAAATATAAATTACTTTGTAATATATCTCTTCTGTTTGCATATATTTCTTGACTAGTCAAAACTATTTAAATAAATGGATACAATGAAAGGAATTTCAATTCCCCAATATGAACTTTGAATTAATAAACCGTAAAAGAGTTAAGGATTTGTGTTTATGATATACATAATATGGTCACTAATATTCCTGTACTTTTAAATTTATTTCCTGGGTATAAAAAATAATCAATCTTAACACTGAAACAAACAAACAAAAACTCTCATCTTTAAAAAGTGTTTCACTTTGACTGTAAAGTTCCATTTCAGTTAAAACTTAAAATAGCACCAAAATGGGGTGAGGGCAACCACAGGTATTGTAATTGTATGACACAAAATGGGTTTGTTGTGGACTAACACTAAGGACTTAACATTTAAATGACAAAAACTTAAACAAAACCCCCCTCTCAATCAATTGAAATGTCACAGAACGAAAAGACGACACTGGTTTGATCATAAAGTGATCAGAAGATATGCCATTACACATATATAATATGTTAATTAGAGAAAGAAAAAAAATATAATATATACATATATATCTATAATATGTACAAATGAAAAATATGGTTATCAAAAAATTCTGAAGGCAATGGCTCAGGGCAGGATAAACTACCAGATCATCTCGTGAATCTTAGCAACCATTGCGCGATAAAAATCGTCCCTAGCAGGAGCCACAGAGAGAAAGTCACATGACGCGCTGACGACACATCCCTCGTGAGGTCCTCGTTCACAAACAGCAGCTGGTCTATGATGTGGATCACCCCGTTTGTGGCCCCTTCATCCATGTGAATCACGTTAGACGATGCACCACCAAAATAAATCCTCACGTCTGAAATACAGTAATTCAAAATAATAATTACAATTAAAACCGATTTAGAGATCTCGAGGTAGAATTTGTATAATTCATTCAAGACGACTGATCCAGATTATATATAACCAACACAGGGCATTCATATGATGTGTATAGTTGGTACATGATCTAATTTTACACTGTTAAAATATTAATTTATTTAACAACCTCCGGTCAAGTTCTATGAAGGATTAAAGCATCAGACCTTGTAACATATTTGCTCATTCTCCCAAAAAATATCAGTTATAACATTATATCTATTCTTGTAGAATCAATGAAATGTTAATATTTAATTAATGTATTTGACTATTGTTATGTATATATTTAAATTAGGTAGCCATCCTCGCTTACATATTTGACAATGTACCGGTATAATTACCGGTAATTGGTCTCAACTTACGTTAACTACAGTAAAACACGGTTAAAGCGAACACGCTTATAATGAATTGACGCTTACAGTGAAGTGATTTCATTCCCCGTGACTTTATTATTTGTTGTAAACTTGACAGATATAACGAATTACACTTATAACGAAGCCAAATCACCCGCCCCTGGCACTTTGTTTTAAGCTTGTTCTACTGTATCTGATTTCTCTCAATGATTTCCAATCCAGGTTCTATCTTGCTAAAAGTCTATCCGCTTAATAGGCTCCATCATTAATTTCAAAGAGAGTATTTCCATGCATTATATAGATCAACATTTCATTGTATGATTGTAACTACCTATCAGAATGTCTAACACATCCAGGGTTCGACACTAAGGCACGTCCGACCGACATTGTCTAGTAAACGTTAGGTCCGGTCGGGTGAAATGTCTGTGTACTAGCCCGACTGGTCGTGTGAAAAAAAATAAATGTGCACAACTTTTTTTCTGTGATAAAAATAAAACCATTCATTGAATACAGATTTTTTGTGTGAAATAACACTCGTGATACACGTGTCCCGCTGAGTACAAATCGCACGACGCATGCAAGCGTTATTTTGAACCACGTTTTACGACATCCGTGTTTATCGAATAGAAATAAAAGCACGTTTTCCTAATAGGCAGAAACTCATCAAATTATCGTAATTTAAGTACAACCGATGAATATTTGTATTATTATTTGTGCGATTTGATTAAATTAAATCTTAAACACGACATTCAACAACTGTTCTGTATGGATATGTGTACGTGACCCAGTTTCGATGTTGACATGTCGCTATTTAAATACGGTTTCTCATCGTCATCACAGGGTACTGAAGATAAAAAAAGAAAAGGCAGAGATGAAACTAAACAAAAATATGAGAAAGAAAAGCGATCACGAGCGTTTTATACCAAATGGACTGAGGAATTTCCATGGGTTAAATTTGATGAAAGCGAAAACGTAATGTTTTGCATGGCGTGCAAAAAATACGGAAAAGAAGGGAGATTTGTATACTGATACAATTAAACAGAGAAGTCTTTAATATTTGGTGTTTGTTGTTACTTTTAGTCTATTTTGTTAAAATTGGTCAGGGCTAGTGGTAAAAGGGTCAGGGCTAGTGAAAAATTGCTGAGGTAGCCCGACTGGTCTAGTGATTCAAAAACTTAATGTCAAACCCTGACATTTAGAGTTTGGCCTTACCTCGGTCGTTGTTTTTGGTCAGAGTGATGAGTTCTCCGTTTAACATCTTCATCTGGTGGTTCCCATTACCGATCTTCTCAATGTAGAGCCGCCCGGGGAGAATGAGTCGCTTGAATAACTGAAGTATCGAGGTGAAAGGATAATTAGATATAAGATAAATGATGCAATGATCGAGGGGAGAAGATATAAATGGATGAAATTGCAAAATCAATTTTGGAGGAGTTTAATGACATCTTGTCATGTGACAGGCAAAACAAAATTGTTGTGTGAACATTCAGCATTAAGTATGTGTACTAAAGTACTGTATTCTTGTACAGGTGTAATATAGGACATTAACACCCCCCTCCTCCCCACCAAAGTTCTAAATTTACCATAATCCCTAACATTACCAGAAAATTACCAAATTTCCCTGCATAAAAATGCATAAGTTTTTTTTTTACTTCAAGAAATTTTACCAGGGCATGTAAAACTGTTTACTGCAGTGCAAGAAACCAAAGACAAGCATGAACTTGAAACAGTCGGACAACAAGCAACAATGTTTAACCAGAACGATGGACTTACCCACTGGAACCTCGGTGTGTCCCTCATCACTTTGTAGCCATTGTTGGATACAGAGAAATAGTCAATGGCGCTGGAGTTAGGAACAAACACGGTGAAATCACAGGCCACAGCGGTCGTACCACAGAACCCGAGGTCGTAGGTCGAGGTACTCTGGGACCCGGTGTTCATCCCGTTCAGCATGTTGCACGGGTACGTGTTGCATGGGCTGACGTTGGCGTTGGCGGGGTTGCTGCAGTAGCTGATGTAGGTGGACGGGCACTGACCGGTGCCACCCCCGTTACACTGCAGACACGCCTGCTGGTTGGCGTACTGCTGTTGCTTGCAGTACTCCGGACAGTTATTGGTATTAGTATTACATTGCATACACTGCTGCATGTTTGCGTACTGTGGGTCCGTGCAGTAGTTGGGACAGGTGGTACCCCCCCCGGTGTTAGAGTTGGCACACAGCGCGGTGTTACAGGGGTACGCGTTCTGGTACTGGGGCAGGTAACAGTTGGAGCACTGGGTCTGGCTCTGGGACCCTGTGTTCTGATTGACCGCTGAGCCGTAATTCTGTGGGTACCCATAGATCTCAAAGCTGCACTTGTCGGCGGTGAATCGTCGGTCCGTCAGGTAGTTCTTGAGGCCCACTCTTCTCATGTAGTCGTAGGTCCTCCTACAATCACAATCACAACACATAATCATTATTCATATCTTTTGACAGCTAAATCCTTACAAAAGTCACAATACAATCCTTTACATCCTTATTTGAACATATTTCACCTTTCAATCTGTTTTAACAACCATACGATAAAATACCACCCCTTCCCTCCAAAGACTGTTACTCCAAAGAGTTTGCCATATAAAGGCTTGTGAATGTGTTCCATTATTAAAGACATCCAGGCTAATTGTGAATGATCTTTTTCTCTGAAATGTGAGACTTGAATGACCTTTGAGTACTAATAAATCAACCATTAGGTAGGGGGTTTGTGTAACAAGTGATGACCTTTGTGTACTTACAGATGACCTTTGTGTACTTATAGTAGCCAGACATTACTACAAATCAGCATGATGACCTATGTGTACTTACAGTAGCCAGGCTTTGCTACAGATATCAGCATGATGACCTATGTGTACCTACAGATGACCCATGTGTACTTACAGCAGCCAGACGTCGCTACATATCAGCATGGGGAGATCCAGGTAGGGGATTCCCAGCAGTGAGTCAATAATGTGGACCATTCCATTCACTGTCTTGATGTCCGGACGAATCACTCGCGCCTTAACATTGCCACCCTGCACCCAGGTTTCTAAATAAGGATGATAAATAATACAATTAAAACAGTATCTAACAATAACAGCGACAACATCAAGCAACATCAGGGATCAAACCAGCGACTTCTAGAAACCGGTCTAACACCTTAGACCACTGAGTCGTGTGCTCCACTATGTGTTTCCTGAATATTAAAACAATCTCTACGACAGTATCTAACAAACAATCTCTACGACAGTATCTAGCAATGGGGGTTTGCAGTGACAGAGACGTACCGTTGCGTTCGTTGTAGATGGTGAGTCGTTCGTTACTGTACAGAGTCTGTCTGTACATACGACTCTCGTAGCCGCTCATCCCCGGCAGTGATGAGATCGTGATCATGTTGTTAGGCTGGAGAATGTGGAGACGAAGAACCTGCAACAAAAAAGAGAGTCTAGTCCTTAGTCACTGCATTATCTGACTGTATTTAACATTGGCAGGCTACATTGACAGCGAGTTACAATTGTTGAATGTGAAGTACTTTGTCAATGGATTTTGTACAAAGACATTGGGATCATACGTACCATGTCCACCAGGGTCTGGTTCGAGTTGAGGTTGGCCCAGCGGATGTTGGCCACTTTCTGGAAGGCTGCATCCAGTGGAACAAACACTGTTACTCCGGACGGCTGGACCAGGGAATTCTTCACCGTCTCTGTCCCCAAGTTGATCATCTGCTCAAATTTCCTACAGAAAAAGTCCTCCATTACATATAACAGTCTCCATGCCAAAGTTTATTGTTTCCTCCATTTCCTACACAAAAAGCCTACTCTTATGTTTAACAGTCCTCGGCTAAATTTACTATCTGTACATAATTCCTATAAAAATACATATAGCACTTGATTATGTATAATTTCTCTCAAATCTAGCCCTCTATTATACTGTTTATATAACAGTGGCTTTACCTAAGTTTATAATGTGCCATAATTAAAAATTCCAAAAACCCCTCAGTTGTGAATAGCAAGCTCAAACTTTTGAGTGTATGTTTAGCAGCATATGAAATATGGTATGTATTTTTAAATCAAATTATTACTCCACTTTAACTTGAGTACATTTCACAGATAACATACGTGGACTCCTGTTGGATCTGTTCGCGGATGTTGTTGTAGACGAATCCGAGGAGTTGATCCACAACATGGACTACTCCGTTAGATACGGTGATGTTTCCCTCAATAATGGCCGCACTCACTCCGTCGCTGTTCACATACACTGCAAGCAAAAAATGTATTCAATAAATTCAATTTGCAGAGAAGAACATTAGAAAGAAAAATTTTTAACTTTGCAGTGAAAAAATATCCCTGATGACAATCAAAAAGTTTAAATTACCAAATAGAAAAATTAATTCCTCCCCACATGATGTAATTTTCACCCTCTTCACTTGCAGTTTTGCCCTGTCTAGAATTTGCCCAGACACCGTTGTGTTTAAAGAGAGACTATTTGAGACATTGGGATTCGCCCAGTCTTAAATTCGCCCGCTGGCAATGAGGGCGAAATGGGCGAAAATAAAATCGGGGCGAATATTTCCCTCTGTACAGTATTTAACCCAACTTTGTAGATTTGTTAAGAGCTCACCAGTAAGTTACTTACCGTTGTACCCTGATGGTTTCCTGAAGGTGATGGGGAGTCCTTTAGCATTGGTGGCACCCTCATTGTGTGAGATACAGTTTGTAAACACCGCTCGGTTAGGGATGTAATGGGCCTGAAGAATCTGTCAAAGAAAACCAATAAAAGTTATCTATAGGTTGAACATCCTTTGAAAAAGAGAGATAATTTTCATTGAGATAAGTTTGTAAACACAGCACAGTTAGGATGTTAAAGAAACGAGAAAAGGTGGGAAATGTAGCAGAAAACCTACATTTCTTTGATAAATCACAATGTATATTAATCGAGTGTGAAGCTTTACCAGTCTTTTTTAATACTTTAATGTGTATGTTAAATGAACATGTACTTTTAGTACTTTAATGACTCTTTTGTTGGTTTTTTTGACTGAGCTAAAGGGTGAACCCACTACCTTGCCCTTTGATCATAACCAAGAACAATTAAGGTTCAACACCTCTAGATAGGAGAGACAACTCTAACTATTTCATCTTTCACTGTTAGCCTTTCCCTTTAGAGTTCTATTGGATCTTTCTGAGAGCTAGTAGAAGCAATGAGCCCATTATGTGTCCACACTATTGGGAGCTCTATCAAGTTGTTTCTAGTTCTTATCGAGCAGAAGTGATACAGTACTAAGCCTATTATATATACATTGTATACACAAAATTTTGTACATTGTATTGTAGGCTTACCCTTTCGATCTCTACGATGGGTAGTTGGAGAGCTTGGCAGCACTGTGCCTATCATATGTACACACTATCATGCACACTTAGTTGCGTTTAGTAAGCCTTACCCTTTGTAGTTCCAATGGGTCGTTCCTCAGGCGATTGAGTTGAGTTAAGGGTATTTTTTGCATGGCGTTGTCATTGGGGACAAAGAATGTGGTGATTTTGTCGGGGGAGGACAGATCATTGATGTTTTCAAATGTGTGTAGGTATCCCATTAGATCGGTGAATTGTCTGTAAAATTCAAAATATACTATTACAGTACAAATCAAATATTATATATTACACACTAAATACAGTGAAACACACTCATAGCAAAGAAAGAAAAATTGTGTAGCTCATCAGATCTGTGAATCATCTGTAGAATTCAAAATCTACTGTATAAATATACATTGTCTTTTATTTATTTAAAATTTGTTTCAACACTCAAATATTTGTTAGATTTTCTCACCTCCAAAGTTTCAATAGTTTGTTAATATATACATGTATGTGTATGGACTATTTTGTATGTGTAATCTCTCATTTAGGAATTTCTCTCCAATAATTGTAAACTTTTATGCCCTCTGGGTCCAAAATTAAAAATAAATAAATTAACTATAAATTATCTAATTATCTATACAGTGGTCATATTTATTTTACATATCATGTACACAAGTATAAAAATAAGCAATACGTACGTAAATCTCTGTATGGAGTCCTCCGGCTCCTGGATCCATCCGTACGCCGTGCTCCGACTCGTCTTCCGCATCACTCCGTTCAACCCGTGCACGACTCCGTTGGTGGCGGAAATGTCCCGATTAATTCCCTCCGAAATTTCAACTCCATTAACATAGAACTTTACGGGCCCAAACGATCCAGAGGAGGTCTATTGTAGGAGAAAATTTAATATATTAAGTTCAAAGTTGGAAATACAGTAAAACACGGTTATAGCCAACACGCTTATAATGAATTGACGCTTACAGTGAAGTGATTTTCATCCCCCGAGACTTTATTACATGTTGTAAACTTTACGGATATAACAAATTATGCTTATAACGAAGTAAAATCGCCCGTCCCTGGCACTTCGTTATAAGCGTGTTTTACTGTACAAATTAAATATAATATATAAAATTATTAAAAAAGGCTTTGTATTGATCCGTAATGAGAACTGTTTTGTGACTAGTAACAAGTTCTACATGAACTTACATAGCTTATTGCAAATGAATAACAGTTGGTATACTGTATATATATATATTAAAAAATCAGTTTGACTTTCTGGAAAATGAAATTCAATATTACCGGTAGTCCGGCTGCTAAACATATTAATATGAAATTCAATTAATATTAATATCACTCGCTCACTGTCAGTAGTCTCAACTTGATGTTCTTGTCTTCAACATGAGGGAAAGTAAACCCCCCCCCCCCCCCCCCCCCCCACCCTCCCTCCCCGTTTCCCTTACTGCCAGATAATACATGTATGTATTTTAATGTACCACTGGTTGCATGGATTCATATTTGGCAATACGGCAAACACTTCAACTACTTATCTCGAAATTTTATATCTAATACAGAATCTGCATTCCGCCAGTTCTTAAAATATTGGAGTAGTTGCACTTTTAAAAGATGTCATTTTGTTGTGTCTTTCACAGAATAAATGGCGGGTTTAAGATTTGCTCAAACCTCTGCAGTCAGGAAAGCGAGAAAACATTCAAAATTGAATAAAACATTGAAAGTGAACAAGGGTGCAACAAAAATTTCAAAGACAAATCTATCAAGACAAGATTAATCAATTTTAAAACTCAATTTGACAAAGAGAATTTTTAATAGGTCGACTGTGTAAAATTGGATGAGATGCAAGGCCACTTAAATATGCATGGATTTGCATAGATTATTGCTTTTAGTTTGATAGTCCTGGGAAAAACAAAATCCAAATATTTATTAGGTTTGCCTCGATCGCCGTCCATGAGATTGATCAACCCGATATATATCTGTAGTCGGTCAGTAACATTGAACCTAATAAGTAATAGCATTACGCTGCTATTGTATTTAAGTCTTGTACTCACTGTCTCCGGGGTTGTTTGACTACATGCAGCCCATGGATAGACAGAAGGACATGCAGACAGATTGACGGACAGACAAATATTGAACACAAAGACAACATTGTAAGAAACAACATTTCCTCATTTCAAATAATTAAACTATGGCAGTCAACATGCAGTTAATTGATGTACGTAGGTATCACAATCAAATATTATTTCTCCATTAATTTTCACAATGTTTACAATTTCACGTATGTTTAAATTGTTTTCATTTTCATCAATAGAATATTTAGGTACACCAGTCACATAAAACAACAAATTAGGCCTTAAATCAATAATAGCATTATCAGTTTTTGCAAACTATGAAAGGTTGCAGCTGAATCATTGTCTTTTCAAAGAGCATTATAATTGTCAGCATGCAAATTTAAAACTATAATTTAACCATGCAATATTTTTTTAAATATAAATCAATGTACAACTATGTTAAATTTCATTAATATATACATATATGTATATTATAATTTACAAGCATATACATGAGTAATTAATTGGATCATAAGTAATTATAATACCTTGTACATTTTGCTTAACGGGATAAATCTATAACTTTTTTTGCACAAGTCAATTTGGGATTTTCGTTCTATTAATTATAACACCCAAAATATATTTTTGTGCTCTGTAAAAGTGATCGCAAAAAAAGAAAATTAATCAGAAAGTTCATTACAAACTCACACAGTACAAACAAGTATCTCATTCAAGAACAACAACATTCAGAGTTAGCAGTACAAACAACAACAACAAAGGCCAGTAAACAAACAACAACAAAGGCCAGTAAACAAACAACAACAAAGGCCAGTAAACAAACAACAACAACAAAGGCCACTAAACAAACAAACAACAACAAAGGCCACTAAACAAACATTTCAAACAAATTATCGCAACAAAGAGATCGTTTCCACAAACATCAAAAGAACCTAACAACAATTATCTGACATTTCAGAGTTTCCGACGTTGGAGCTACTCCAGTAACCGGCCAGGATGCATGGATTCTCTGTGGAGTAATTTCCAGTATTGTCAATATGGTGACACAGGGGGAGTCATTGACTTTGTTTTGAATACAGTAACAATACTAGCTGCAGATCTGTAGTTCTACGGAGAAACTTTAGGTTGACAAACCATAGTCTCAGCAACAGTCTCTTCCATACAAAATTACGTTAGTTTTGGATTTATTAAATTAACCAATATAGTTTCCCTAAATATTTTTCACAAATATCTGATTTTTGTGGACTGTGAGCTCACAGACCTGCAGCTAAACCGTAAACCAACTTTAATTCACGACGACTTAATTTCATGATTCTGCTAAGATAAACTGGTTTGCGGTGACTAAATTTCGCGACCAAACCTTAATTATTTAATCTTGTGTTGTAACAAAAACCATACAATAAATACAAGTTTGCGGCAACAATTATGCACGACAACGAGGCTCTCTAACAAACGTCGCAAAAATTTTTGTATGCAAATAAAAGTTGGTTTACAGTATTCCGGATACGACTGGTTCTTTATGAGGTTAGCAGCACACTACAGATGACAGCAAGATCTCAGCTAGTACATTAATTAGTATCAATTATCTCGATTAGTACATTAGTATCAAAGATCTCGGAACATTAGTATCAAAGAAGATCACATTTCAAGCAGTGCTGGCCACTTAACAAGATATATATTAATCTTTCTATTCAAATTAATGTCAACAATATAAAAACGGGGAACAATTTTAGAGGATGCTATATGTCTAACTCAGATGTATGTTTCACATTCTTGGCAATTCAAAAATCCCAATAGATTTTTAATGTTAGTTCAACCAAGTGAGAAAGAGCTAGCTGTGGATGTTTCAAGGAAGAAATACGGTATAATGGGGTTGGTTTTTTCATTTTACAGTGAATGAGTATAGTTTTAAGACAGAGCTATTTAGGAATCTAAACATCAAACTAAGAGTGCTTGAGAAAAACCTTGGCCAGCTAGAGTATACATATATGAAATATATAATATAGAGAGAGAGATCCAATTAAATCAGTGCTGATAGATTTTCATTACTTAAAGTAAAAGACAACAACTAGTCTAGTTTAAAGTCTACCAAAGTTGCTAGATGAATACCAAAATGGTTCCTATGGCCAGAAAGGGCCACCTATAAAAAAGTGTTTGCTTGAAAAGTACCCTTTTATATATACAATGTAATAATTTTTTTCGTGACATTTTTCGCATTAGGATACAAATTGTTTGCTGATTGATCAATTTTCTATCTGAAAGAAATGGCTCCTGAATCAAATGATATTATTATCATTCAACTTCAAAAAAAAAAAAAATTCAATATCTTTCTGCTTGAAGTTTAAACACTGAAAAAGCTTGTAGAGGGTACACAAACAATCTTTTATAGATGGCCTAAGTGCTCGAAATGCATTAATTAATTGAATGCGTAAATGGTGTGTGTTGCATCAAAGAGCAGACAAAAACTTTGGAAGTCACCACCGCATGCAAAAGTAAACAACGCCCGAGACTTACTGTGAACGATCTGTATTTACGATTTATAAATAACTTGTCACCATTGGAGTCCATGCTTCGCATTTGTAAATTGTCCCTCATTTCACTCGAAGTGAGGCGGGATCCGTATACTGAAAAATTCAAATACGACACACTGCCCACTAAACTGGTCCGAGTACAAGTAAAAAATAAAACGTCCACTTACCGTGTCCAGACGTTGGATGCGATTGAAAAAGAGGCGGTCGCCGTTCACATCGCTGCTTCGCATGTATTGGTTGTCCAGGATTGCACTGGTTTGGACACGATTTCCGGGGACTGAAAACCACACGAAAGATGAGGCGAAAATCTCCTGACATTAACCGTCCAATATTCAGCCTATAGTTTCTGATTATTTCATGCATTTTGAGCTGTTTATAAATATATAGTG
>WFKH01011926.1:85516964-85528482 GCA_016163765.1 Magallana hongkongensis | reverse complement strand
GGGGGGGGGGGGGGTCCAGACCCCCCTCTAGATCCGCTCATGTTTTTTCTAGCTCTCCCTCATTTTAACACTCTTCTTACTCTTCTCTTTTTCTATTAATTTGAGCTTTTTTCCACTCTCACAAATTCTCCCACTTTTTTTTTCGCAGGGTTTGACACTAACTTTTTTACTTTGGTGGACCGCAGGTCCACTGGTCAAGAATTTTTGGTGGACCTTCACAAATTCTGGTAGACCTTCATTAATGTTGAAATTTTTGTTGAATTAATTTATTCCATGCTATTCACGCGTATTAAGGGGAGACAGGACACGTATCACGTGACTTTCATTGCAGTGATACTTCGATGTGCTAACTCTATTATGACGTCATAATTGATTTGATTGTATGATGCTATGATGTCATTTATCCATTATGACGTCATACAGGATTTGATAGATCTTTTTCCCGTACTCAACGGCTCTAAAGTAGTCATTTTCACAACATGAGATGGGGGAAATTTAAAATTTTAGTTTTAGAAATGTAAATGTATAAAATCATAAGCGGTTAATATAATCAGGTATATATTCTGATAATGATCCGTTCATGTTAATTGATAAATCTAAATAATGCATTACTTTTTTGATAGTTTAAAACAGAAATTGTTACAAAAGATCATAATTCCAGAATAAGGGGTATGGGTGATTCCTATTGTAGTATCTCTCTTGAATGGCAAGAAAGTGGCCATGAAAATTTTATAAGTAATAAAGCGCATGCTAAGGTTGATATATGAATTTTTTTTCAAAAATTCATTGACAGTTTTTTTTGTGCCATCACATTTTGTTCAAATTTCGAATCAAAAACTTCAAAATTTGAAGCGCTGATTTGAGCAATATTTTGATAAAATTATGATATTGCTATATAAAAAGGCCAATGTTGTAATTGATTTTGAAATTTGTTTCCATTCTTAAAATTAATGAATATAATTTGCATATAAATTCCATCAAATTAAATAATTATTGCAGAAAATTGAAATTGTTAAAAAAATTCATAATGACAGACAAGGGGGATAATTCCTATCAAAATATCTACCTTGCAATGTAAGAAAGTAGTTATGAAAATAATACATGTTGTAGTGGACATTTTAATCTAGACGTGCTAAGAAAAGCAAAAAAATTTATTGACAAATAATTTTACACTGCAACGTCCTGTTCCCCCTTAAATGCAATCAATTTGAACACAAACATGTGCAATCTTCTACTTTACTGAATTAATTTAATTTTCCTACATCATCATATCCACTAGCAAAACATATTCTATTTAAAATTTTTTTTACTGGTTCACAATTTTTTGTAGGAAGACTTCACTTCTCCCCAACAGAAAAATATATAGAAAGAAATTTGAGAATTAAATCAGGGAGACTTCATTTTATTTATTAAGTTAACAATGATATTCAGAAATTTAAAACTTAAAATATTGTTAAATATCTTGGGACAGCTAGACTATACTTAAAATACATGTAAATTGGATTAGAAGCATGTCCACAACACCTAATAAAAAATCAATCAATTTTTGAAAAAAAAAAAGCTTATCTAATTTGAAATTTAATTGATTTATTTAATGTATTTATATCTCTTATAAAGGAAATATCTCACCATTTTGTAAGCTAAGTGACAGAAAAATCTGTCTCTTTACTTCAGTGTAATTAGGAGTATTAGTCCAACCCAATGACCCACTTACCACCGTTATGCATAGGATAGTCAACTGGTTAAATTATAATTGTTTTAGTTTTTATTTTGCTTTAAAAGTGTCTTTTTATTAATCAACTATCAATTTATTGCCAATGAAGTTAATTTACACAATCATGATCTCAGAGGACAGAATGACTTCAACTTCTTTTTATGAGGAAATTCTGGCGAAGTTACCGCGATCACAAAACTTCATTTATTCATTTTTGGTTGTCATTTTCAATGTAAGAATTTGCATTAATAATTTGATTTTCAAAATAAAAGTTGAAAATTTTAGTGGACCGACGGTCCACCAGGTCCTGAACTGTTGGTGGACCTTCCCATTTTTTGGTGGACTCGGGCCGCCGGTCTACCGTTAGTGTCGAACCCTGTTTCGATATCTCTCTTCCTCTCCCTTCCTCTCTCTCTCTCTCTCTCTCTCTCTCTCTCATTGGGTTTTGACATGATCAGAATAGCTCATTTGAGTTTTGAGAGAGTTATCTCCCTTTTTTCCTCATGATCACTAAATTATAAAAATTTTAAGCTTTATATTAAGGGAGGGAGTGGGGGGGGGGGGGGTGATAGTAAGCTAGGTTAGCAACAAAACTCAAACCTGAATTATCAATGATTTTATAGCAAGAAACTATTAAGTTAAGTATAACATTTATCATGATATAAATATAATTTGCATAGATTGGGTGTAACCTTCATTCTTAACTTTCATGAAGACAGAAAAACTGAGGATAATTTCTTGAAAATTTTTAAAAAACTTTATAAAAGCCTTTGCATTCTTATATTTTTTTAATGTACATTAACATGTATGTTGACTGATGGGTCAATTGAACTTCCTTCTTTCAAAACAAGTAAACTTCCGTGTAATATGTATTAAATGCTTTATAAAAGCCGTTGCATACTTAATATATCTTTTTTTAAAATGCACGTTAAGCTGAATAGCATGCATTTTGACTCAGGGGCCAATTGAACTTCCTTCTTTCAAAACCAGTAAACTTCTGCGTAATATGTAAATATTAGGCATACTGTAAAGAAAATTTAAAATTGTGTCGATGCATATATTATGCATATTGCATGACAGATTCACTATTTATATATATGATTATAATTTATACACCTAGTGAGAACTTTAAACACAGATGGCTATACTTGAGAACTTTATACAGATGGCTATATTTGAGCCGGTACACATGCATACACGAGGCCATCGTCTATCATCACCACTTATAATCACTATGGACTAATGGCCCCGTCATCATGGTCATAAAGAGATCAAACCAAGCAATATCTCCAGTACTTTATGGCAGGTTTATGCCCATCTTTATGGCCGTCTGATTCAATAAGTCCAGTATTTCCCACACTCTGTAATTGACCCTGTGGTCATACATTAACTATGGGGTAATTCTTATTGTACTATTAGAATTTTACTTTAAATCAAATTAAATTAAAATTTTTTTTTGCTTTCTAGTAAACCAAGTTTTGAAATAGACATAGAAATAATTCAGAGGTTCACCATTGAAATAGACAAGTGTGTAAAACATCTATCATAAATCATAGATCATGTAGTTTACTGGAATCACAAGTTAATTAATTAACTTTCAAAGGTTGCTGATTTAAAATAGTTTAACTTTATCTCAATAATCTGGCATCTGGCATGCGCGGATCCAGAAAATTTTTCCAGGGGGGTCCGAGGCATAATTGCGATAATTTGACTATGTAAATTTAATAAATTTTCATTTTCCAGGGGGGGTCGGGACCCGCGCATGATCTGGACTACTAATAACAAACAGAAAATCATTCTCCATAAATCATCATCATTGATATTTTAATGGCCTTTCATACTCCAGCAATTTATTTTGTAACGAAAATATTTTCCACAATCCTGCCATACACCCACTGAAATAAATACATGACTGTACTCAACAAGAGTCAAACCACTTTAACTAACTCCTGTATACTGTAAACATAATATATTTGGTGGAAATTAGTTTTTGAACAAGTTGGCGTGGATTTGAATTAGCGTATTCCTCAAAATGGCTTTTTATACATATATGCATGGCATTTAGTGATGTATTTGATTTAGGGGAAGCCGCATTCCGCCAAAAGCGCTAAATAGAATACACAGCCAAATGTAATACATTTACAGTATTTTAAATTGTATTAGCAGAAATAAGCATCAGTAGTTAGTACTCTGACTGTAACTTAATCAGTAGTTAGTACTCTGACTGTAACTTAATCAGTAGTTAGTACTCCGACTGTAACTTAATCAGTAGCTACTCTGACTGTAACTTAATCAGTAGTTACTACTCTGACTGTAACTTAATCAGTAGTTACTACTCTGACTGTAACTTAATCAGTAGTTACTACTCAGTAGTTACTACTCTGACTGTAACTTAATCAGTAGTTACTACTCTGACTGTAACTTAATCAGTAGTTACTACTCTGACTGTAACTTAATTAACTATCGGTATTGTAATACATCATGAGCCTTTCTCTCTTTTATTATGTACCATATTGTGTGACTAATATCAGCTCAATGTAACAGACTGAGTATACATACAGGGCTGTCACAGCACTTTTTGGTACAGGGACCAGGTCCCTTTCCATTGGGAAAATTATCGACATTTTTGGTCAAATTGGGAAAATTTAAGATACTTTAATATATATATCATCAAAATGCCTTCTGTATTAATAGCAAAATCTGCTAATCACTTCTTAAAATTTTACAGATCACATGTTCTCAGGAACTAACCAAGAGTAAACAGAAACAAATCAAAGTACTGAAGTACTGACTGGAGTTGATTTATCGACTATTATTCATTTTAAAATCAACAATATGTTAGGTTATTTTGCATGGCAAGTAGTTTCCTAGACCCTGTTTCCTATATGTATTTGAATTATACACATTTTTTATAATATGAATTCTTCGACAGGAATTTCATGAAAACCCCATATAAATCATATGTAATATTCAAATAATTAATTCCATCAAACTATGTATCAGTTATCGAAATATTTCTGAGAAATTGTATGGGTCCAAGCACTTTAGAACTCTAGTCTCGTTCAACTAGACGCTCGTCTGTCTCCGTTAATCTCCGACAAGCAAGAGAGACTCTCTGCTTGTCGGAGATTAACGGAGACAGCCGAGCCTCTGGTTGAACAAAACTATATTGAACTCTGGCCTAGGAATACATACAATGTACGAATATAAAAAAAATATCTATATTGTTCGTACCATTTAAAATCTGATTATTTACAAGGTATCTATAAATAAGTGTCCTTGAAAAACTATGCTTTAGAATACATTACATCGAATTTATCGATTATTTTCTAGAACTTAATATTGTCAGCGGTGTTGAGTTTTGCTTAGGTCCAAACACTGTTTCACTTTCGGTTTGCCTGAGTAACTGCATAGGAGAGTTGATTAAAATCAACTCCCAAAAATAGGGAAATTTTCAGAATTATGAAGAGTTTAATTTTTTTATTTTATTTATATATGTTGATTTACAGATTTCAATTTTTGATTTGAAATTTTACAGTGGTCAGGAAAATAAGAAGACTTCATTTTTTTACATGATTGAGACATGTTGATTTACAATTTTTTAAATCAAGGTAACCCAGACATAGATTAAAAAATTTTTAAAAATAGTACATAAAAAAAAAAGATTAAAATCAAATTTGGGAATTGGAACCAAATCTATATGATGTGGAACTGTTTCATTTCAAAGATAATATATTTGCAATATATCTTGCAAGCAAAATTCTCTGTTATATGTTACCGACATCTTGTGTATTTACGGGTATTAGTAAAACCCTGTGACCCAATTACAGCCATAATGCAGAAGATCTGTTAACGAAGTCTAAATTATTTCCTGATAAAATAAAGCATTTACTTGGAAGGCATATTATCTAATTACCTGAGTTATCAACAAATGCCACTGTCTTCCCAATAATTTATAATCATCGTTTGTAAATTTCTGAGCACTTTAAAATGCATCACTCATAATGCCGTGCCGTATAACCCACATGTAGGGTGTTGCTAAAACGCGGAACGGTTAAACGGAACGGAACGGAAAGAGGAAAATATGATTTCAAATTTATCGCTTAAAAAGGGTATAGATTGGACAAAATCGATCTACTTTGTAGCATTTGTTCATATTTAACGAATAATTATTAACATATTGATGTTTTATTGATATTCGTCTTATGTATGTTTATCAACTATATATATATAGCATTGCATTCAATTGGTTTAGTTAAGTACAAAACGGAAAATGAAATTTGCACACATCGTGATGAAATGTTAAGAGAAAATTAGCCATAACTTTTCAAAAAATATTTTCCTTCTATTGTATTGCTGGCCTAACAGTGCAGCGCAGTTGGTAAAACCGTTTGGTAGTGTTAATTATAACTTTGAAACTGGCTGGGAATTTTACACTTATTTTAAATATTTCGAATATGTTGTACTCTCATTTACATTGAACTTTCAGTGTTCCATACTATCTTAAATAATAAAAGCGATAAAAACTGTGTTCGATTAAATGATATTATCAAAACCGCTTTGGTTGGGATTTTCCGATAGCGTCACGATCACTATTCTGTCAGCAACGTCAAGCATAAACAATACACGCCGCCGGTGTGAAAACTATGATTGGTCAACTCCTTTTCTTAGGCGGAGTTATCTGTACACGCTTATGCAATGCCAGAGCTGAATGATTTCTCAGAACAGTTCATTATTCCCCAATATATTGAGTCATTATCGAGTTCTAGGATCCCCTACGTTTAAATTCTGCGCAAAACTCTCTCTCTCTCTCTCTCCTCTCTCTCTCTCTCTCTCTCTCTCTCTCTCTCTCTCTCTCTCTCTCTCTCTCTCTCTCTCTCTCCCTCTGTAAGCGGGCGTTAAACCATAGTCTCAAGCTACGGTCCTGAGTGCGGCGTTAAACAAAATATAATATTTTAAAGTTGCATGTGCTCCGCGCTCATTTCATGTATATACCGTAAATGTATAATGTATATGTATTACCTACTAACTTACCAGTCGAAGTGATAGATATGAATTCCTCGATTTCTACACCTTTCGATCGGCAATCGACAGTCAATAAACGAATTGAACGATGATATGAAAGGCGAGACGAGTGGAAAGTGCAATGGAGTATGTACATGTGTGTCTTCACTAGGCAAGTGTCCGATTCGTTTCTTCTTCTGTTACGTACCCTACCGCATTCGGTGTAAATATATATACTAAATATCCCCACACATTTTACCGCAGATTTTGTTATTTTTCTTGTCTCTGAACCTCCGATCACCATGAATAAAGATGAATATTTACACAAAATGTGGTATGATATAATGTTAACTTTTCAAAACTAGCGTATTTTTCGTGAGCCGTATATTGCAAGTTTTTCGTAAGTATCGTATGCACTGTACGTAGCTTTATATTTACTAACCCAAAATTTCTTCGTAGAGCTACAGCTATATGTACCATATGAGTGTACACTTTCGAAAAATACCTCAATTTCGACAATCACGAGTACCCCGGGGAATTTTTCATTCTCTGATATGTTGTTGTTTTGAGTCTGAACCAGCAGCCAATCAGCGGTAAGCTGAATCCACCAATAAAAAAGTTTGTGATTAAGATGCGTGCATTGTTTATGCATGACGTAGCTGATAGAATTAAACGCGACGCCATCGGAAAATCCCAACCAAATCGGTAATAATAATATTTAAAATAGCAGGATATTAGTAAGCAAACGGATGATGCAGCAAAACCTGGTAATGATGGACGTTGTTCATCGATCAGTCGTATTTTTGATCTCATTAATGCTATATCATTTTTATTATTTAAGATAGTATTGAACACTGCAAGGTTTTTTTTTACGTTTGCCTAAGCGGTTGTTCATTCATACAACTTGTACATATAAATTCGAAAAGAGAGCAGTAAACGGGACTAATGGTCAATGCATGTACTGTTTATTCTAACGAAATCATCCATTTTCTGAATACATGTAAATGAAATCATATTGATAATCTTTTTTTTTAATATTTAAAATTACATAAAGTATATCTTTCTTGCATGATTAACACATTTATCAAATGAATAACATTACATAAAATTTTCCGTTTTCCGTTCCGTTCCGCTTTCCGTTCCGTTTTCCGTTCCGCGTTTTAGCATGTAACCCGATTAACCGACCCAAAAGATGACTCTGCTAGTTGGGGTTGTTAGGTCACCACAGGGGTTCAGTCCTTTAAATTTATCATTAGTGTCCTCCTCATTACTTGATCATTCAGGATATAATTAAGCCAGCTTTAATCAATTACGGCAAATCTACTGACCGAAAAGCAAATTAACAGCTCGACAAATAGGAAGTTGTAAATAATTCATTTGGGAATTTTTACCCTAAAATTGGGAAAATTTGTGGCCTTAATTTTGCCATTGGGATGAGGATTGGGTCCGATATTCGGTTCAAATTTGAGGGGAGAGACGGCCCTGACATATGTAAGCATCCATTTAACAGTTTTTTTAATTCAGTCAAATTCAAACACCGGTAATTAGTGTCTGATCCACTGTTCTAGCCCCGAGGTCCTCCCATACAATTTGTGGGGAGACTAATGAGGAACAGAACATAAGGACATAGACTTTTATTATTAGGAGAATGACATCAACATATCTGTGAGGAGAATAGCAGATTTGAGACCTTCCATTTGCAGTTCGCACTAATTAAAAGAGGTGCAGATCGTAAACCCTTGATATAATTACTGGTACTGTACCAGTTATCGGCTAAACTATAAAAATTCTGGTTTATAGCATGCGACTATTCGAGATTTTTTAATGCAGTCATCTGTTTTGAATAAAGAAAAGTAAATTTGCTTGTAAACTTTCTTTGCACTTTCAGCAGTGGGGGGAGTGACGTAATAAGTTAAAAATAGAATATAACCCCTTTGTGATACGTACCTCTTCTTTGATTAGACATATAATATCACTACAAATAACATGTAGAAACAAAAGGAATTCACTAAATTCTGATAAATTCATAGCGCAGTTGAACGCCAGGTTGCACAATATTATGCATTGAATAGTCTACGATTTTGATTATTACCGTATGATAACAAACGAATAATTTTACGAGTTTTGTTTATGTATCATAACCCCTACGACCACTTGTCTGATCCCAAAAGAGACATAATTTAATATACATTTTGTAGAATATCAAATCAACATGTACAGGGATTTTACTATGTTATTATCGCGAAGCCGATAACTGGTACAGTAAATCGTGAAAACTCGGCAAATTCGGGGCGTGCTAAAAAGCACACAAACAAAATGTTTTGGGTTCTCAGTAATGATTTAACCTAACAGCTGCATAAACAAAGATCTCACCATTTAAAGTATGTTAAGTATCAAGAAATAAGGAAATATGAAAAGAAAATGTTAAATTTTGGCCGATAACTGGTACAGTGCCTGTATGCGAAGAAGTCAAAATAAAGACTTCATAAGAACAGGGTGGAATTCTGCTATAAGTATAATATATAAATAAATTAAACATTGGCTATCGCTATCGCCATCCCTTGAACACGGCTATATTTTGTTCATTGGTCCTTCTGTCTCATTAATTAATAAGAATATGAAGTTTAAAAATCAATATTTTAAATTTATAATTGAATTTGTTGAAATAAATTCTAGAAATTAACTCTCAATGTACAATAACTGATAAATTGATTATCAAAGTCACGCATTTAATGGTATTTTATACCGGTAAGTGGTTTTCATTGATCAGCCATTGTCCTACTTAGAGCATGAACTACAGATGCGACATGTAAAGTGTCGAGACCAGTTACAAATTACGCGCTCAAATGCGACATATTTCAGAGATGAAAAATGCCCCCTGGCCATTCTTCTAAACAAAAAATGAGTGTTTGCCATTGGTCATCTACTACGTGCCGATGACCTCAAGTTCAAAAGAAACACTGTGAAGGATTAGTTGAAATAATCAGTAAAACTTGATTGATGGCCTGTATAATTAAACAATTAGCGCATGATTAATCGACAAAAACTTGTTGATGGAATAGCTGCGGGTATACGCATACAAATTTGACACTGCATGCTGATCCAAAGGTATTACATCAAAATGGGGTGGAGCAGGGGAACATTTGAACTGCTGATCCAAAGGTTTTACATAAAATGGGGTGGAGCAGGGATGCATGCTTTTGATTATTTTTGTATAAAACATCTTTAAAATATATACCGGGATACTAAGAGGTAAAAAATAAAAAAAAAACTTAATTATAATCAGGACGGGCACTATCACTTGAACTTTATTTTAATGTGTATGTTTCTGGCACACCTCTAAATACATTTTATGAAGGGAAGAATTTAGCCATTTAAAGAAGAAAATTTGAACTAAAAATGGCGGGGGGGGGGGGGGGGGTTTTACACTTACATTGTCTGTTTCACAGAACTAAGGATCGAGCTTATTAGCATTGTAAGTAGAGTTAGGGGGTAAACTTTAACCATTATGATCACAAAAAAAATGTTTACTTCACAGCTTCAGAGTTAAGGATCAGCTAGTGAAAGGTTTGGGTTTGGACTGCATTATGATACAAGTATATATGTCAAGTGTATACTTCATTTCTGAGGCTGGATCAAAATAAGATGTTCATCCTTAAATCACTGGATATGGAGTTCAGTTATAACAATAATGTCACGACATATATATTAATATCATTGTTTATTTATTTGTACACTGTGTGTTCATTTAGTGCCGAGCCTGCGTTTTAACTAGGATGCAGCTAGTATATGGCCCCTCGATCCCCACACCTACCTTTAATCAATTTAATCTTATAAAATTATAAAGATGTTTAAAATGATTGGTCTATATTTACTATATAATCGATGTACATATTATAAATTAAAATAAACATCACCTATAATTTATCCAGTATTTCTTTCTTCAAATTAGATCATGTTTCATTTCTTGCATAATCACAACATTTTGATAGATATTGTTTATAGGCTGAATAAATCAACTAATTTGCAATTGCATGTCTTAATTGTGTATTTATTAATATTGTTTTGATATAGATCTTATATATATCAACTACTTGAATAATAGAAATAGCTAGTACACGCTGATAAAATTGATAAGATATGGCAATTTATAAACCCTACAGTCCTATCTTTGAGAATGTCAATATCCTAGCTACTATTTTTATCTTTATGAATCACAGGTGATATTAAATGCATATTTGACCCTATATAGAAATACAAATTATAAAGAGATGTACATAATTTATAATGACATGAAACGTATCTTAGAAATTCAACGTGTTAGAGGTTAGACCTTCGTTGTTTAGGAAGCGTAATTCTGTACACAGACTTTCATTGAACAGTCTGCGCCATTTCCGCGTTTTAAAAACAAAAATTTACACACCTTGACCCATTTACAGGTACGAGGTTGAAACAAATTACCTTACCTTAGAAAATCCCGTGGTTCTCTGCAGAATTTGTAAAACATTCCCAGATATAACCTGTCCGTTCACATAATTAACCAGATAAATGGAAACGAGAAGTCGCAGGATCGCCCCACAACGCACCATGACTGCAGATTTTAAAATTGTTTACCTGACCCAAGGGGCGCTACTCGTCATACAACTTCCGGTCAGGTGAAAACCTGTCCCAGTCAGGGGTTATTGTGGCTAACCGGATTTTTACAAGTATTTGTAACAGGCACGATGGATCGTTGTGGTGATTGTTAATTAAAAAATATATATATATAATGGCGAAGTCCATCCTATATATATATATATA
>WFKH01011926.1:85490356-85501154 GCA_016163765.1 Magallana hongkongensis | reverse complement strand
TATATATATATATATAGGATGGACTTCGCCATTATATATATATATTTTTTAATTAACAATCACCACAACGATCCATCGTGCCTGTTACAAATACTTGTAAAAATCCGGTTAGCCACAATAACCCCTGACTGGGACAGGTTTTCACCTGACCGGAAGTTGTATGACGAGTAGCGCCCCTTGGGTCAGGTAAACAATTTTAAAATCTGCAGTCATGGTGCGTTGTGGGGCGATCCTGCGACTTCTCGTTTCCATTTATCTGGTTAATTATGTGAACGGACAGGTTATATCTGGGAATGTTTTACAAATTCTGCAGAGAACCACGGGATTTTCTAAGGTAAGGTAATTTGTTTCAACCTCGTACCTGTAAATGGGTCAAGGTGTGTAAATTTTTGTTTTTAAAACGCGGAAATGGCGCAGACTGTTCAATGAAAGTCTGTGTACAGAATTACGCTTCCTAAACAACGAAGGTCTAACCTCTAACACGTTGAATTTCTAAGATACGTTTCATGTCATTATAAATTATGTACATCTCTTTATAATTTGTATTTCTATATAGGGTCAAATATGCATTTAATATCACCTGTGATTCATAAAGATAAAAATAGCAGCTAGGATATTGACATTCTCAAAGATAGGACTGTAGGGTTTATAAATTGCCATATCTTATCAATTTTATCAGCGTGTACTAGCTATTTCTATTATTCAAGTAGTTGATATATATAAGATCTATATCAAAACAATATTAATAAATACACAATTAAGACATGCAATTGCAAATTAGTTGATTTATTCAGCCTATAAACAATATCTATCAAAATGTTGTGATTATGCAAGAAATGAAACATGATCTAATTTGAAGAAAGAAATACTGGATAAATTATAGGTGATGTTTATTTTAATTTATAATATGTACATCGATTATATAGTAAATATAGACCAATCATTTTAAACATCTTTATAATTTTATAAGATTAAATTGATTAAAGGTAGGTGTGGGGATCGAGGGGCCATATACTAGCTGCATCCTAGTTAAAACGCAGGCTCGGCACTAAATGAACACACAGTGTACAAATAAATAAACAATGATATTAATATATATGTCGTGACATTATTGTTATAACTGAACTCCATATCCAGTGATTTAAGGATGAACATCTTATTTTGATCCAGCCTCAGAAATGAAGTATACACTTGACATATATACTTGTATCATAATGCAGTCCAAACCCAAACCTTTCACTAGCTGATCCTTAACTCTGAAGCTGTGAAGTAAACATTTTTTTTGTGATCATAATGGTTAAAGTTTACCCCCTAACTCTACTTACAATGCTAATAAGCTCGATCCTTAGTTCTGTGAAACAGACAATGTAAGTGTAAAACCCCCCCCCCCCCCCCCGCCATTTTTAGTTCAAATTTTCTTCTTTAAATGGCTAAATTCTTCCCTTCATAAAATGTATTTAGAGGTGTGCCAGAAACATACACATTAAAATAAAGTTCAAGTGATAGTGCCCGTCCTGATTATAATTAAGTTTTTTTTTTATTTTTTACCTCTTAGTATCCCGGTATATATTTTAAAGATGTTTTATACAAAAATAATCAAAAGCATGCATCCCTGCTCCACCCCATTTTATGTAAAACCTTTGGATCAGCAGTTCAAATGTTCCCCTGCTCCACCCCATTTTGATGTAATACCTTTGGATCAGCATGCAGTGTCAAATTTGTATGCGTATACCCGCAGCTATTCCATCAACAAGTTTTTGTCGATTAATCATGCGCTAATTGTTTAATTATACAGGCCATCAATCAAGTTTTACTGATTATTTCAACTAATCCTTCACAGTGTTTCTTTTGAACTTGAGGTCATCGGCACGTAGTAGATGACCAATGGCAAACACTCATTTTTTGTTTAGAAGAATGGCCAGGGGGCATTTTTCATCTCTGAAATATGTCGCATTTGAGCGCGTAATTTGTAACTGGTCTCGACACTTTACATGTCGCATCTGTAGTTCATGCTCTAAGTAGGACAATGGCTGATCAATGAAAACCACTTACCGGTATAAAATACCATTAAATGCGTGACTTTGATAATCAATTTATCAGTTATTGTACATTGAGAGTTAATTTCTAGAATTTATTTCAACAAATTCAATTATAAATTTAAAATATTGATTTTTAAACTTCATATTCTTATTAATTAATGAGACAGAAGGACCAATGAACAAAATATAGCCGTGTTCAAGGGATGGCGATAGCGATAGCCAATGTTTAATTTATTTATATATTATACTTATAGCAGAATTCCACCCTGTTCTTATGAAGTCTTTATTTTGACTTCTTCGCATACAGGCACTGTACCAGTTATCGGCCAAAATTTAACATTTTCTTTTCATATTTCCTTATTTCTTGATACTTAACATACTTTAAATGGTGAGATCTTTGTTTATGCAGCTGTTAGGTTAAATCATTACTGAGAACCCAAAACATTTTGTTTGTGTGCTTTTTAGCACGCCCCGAATTTGCCGAGTTTTCACGATTTACTGTACCAGTTATCGGCTTCGCGATAATAACATAGTAAAATCCCTGTACATGTTGATTTGATATTCTACAAAATGTATATTAAATTATGTCTCTTTTGGGATCAGACTAAAGGTCGTAGGGGTTATGATACATAAACAAAACTCGTAAAATTATTCGTTTGTTATCATACGGTAATAATCAAAATCGTAGACTATTCAATGCATAATATTGTGCAACCTGGCGTTCAACTGCGCTATGAATTTATCAGAATTTAGTGAATTCCTTTTGTTTCTACATGTTATTTGTAGTGATATTATATGTCTAATCAAAGAAGAGGTACGTATCACAAAAGGGTTATATTCTATTTTTAACTTATTACGTCACTCCCCCCACTGCTGAAAGTGCAAAGAAAGTTTACAAGCAAATTTACTTTTCTTTATTCAAAACAGATGACTGCATTAAAAAATCTCGAATAGTCGCATGCTATAAACCAGAATTTTTATAGTTTAGCCGATAACTGGTACAGTACCAGTAATTATATCAAGGGTTTACGATCTGCACCTCTTTTAATTAGTGCGAACTGCAAATGGAAGGTCTCAAATCTGCTATTCTCCTCACAGATATGTTGATGTCATTCTCCTAATAATAAAAGTCTATGTCCTTATGTTCTGTTCCTCATTAGTCTCCCCACAAATTGTATGGGAGGACCTCGGGGCTAGAACAGTGGATCAGACACTAATTACCGGTGTTTGAATTTGACTGAATTAAAAAAACTGTTAAATGGATGCTTACATATGTCAGGGCCGTCTCTCCCCTCAAATTTGAACCGAATATCGGACCCAATCCTCATCCCAATGGCAAAATTAAGGCCACAAATTTTCCCAATTTTAGGGTAAAAATTTCCAAATGAATTATTTACAACTTCCTATTTGTCGAGCTGTTAATTTGCTTTTCGGTCAGTAGATTTGCCGTAATTGATTAAAGCTGGCTTAATTATATCCTGAATGATCAAGTAATGAGGAGGACACTAATGATAAATTTAAAGGACTGAACCCCTGTGGTGACCTAACAACCCCAACTAGCAGAGTCATCTTTTGGGTCGGTTAATCGGGTTACATGCTAAAACGCGGAACGGAAAACGGAACGGAAAGCGGAACGGAACGGAAAACGGAAAATTTTATGTAATGTTATTCATTTGATAAATGTGTTAATCATGCAAGAAAGATATACTTTATGTAATTTTAAATATTAAAAAAAAAGATTATCAATATGATTTCATTTACATGTATTCAGAAAATGGATGATTTCGTTAGAATAAACAGTACATGCATTGACCATTAGTCCCGTTTACTGCTCTCTTTTCGAATTTATATGTACAAGTTGTATGAATGAACAACCGCTTAGGCAAACGTAAAAAAAAACCTTGCAGTGTTCAATACTATCTTAAATAATAAAAATGATATAGCATTAATGAGATCAAAAATACGACTGATCGATGAACAACGTCCATCATTACCAGGTTTTGCTGCATCATCCGTTTGCTTACTAATATCCTGCTATTTTAAATATTATTATTACCGATTTGGTTGGGATTTTCCGATGGCGTCGCGTTTAATTCTATCAGCTACGTCATGCATAAACAATGCACGCATCTTAATCACAAACTTTTTTATTGGTGGATTCAGCTTACCGCTGATTGGCTGCTGGTTCAGACTCAAAACAACAACATATCAGAGAATGAAAAATTCCCCGGGGTACTCGTGATTGTCGAAATTGAGGTATTTTTCGAAAGTGTACACTCATATGGTACATATAGCTGTAGCTCTACGAAGAAATTTTGGGTTAGTAAATATAAAGCTACGTACAGTGCATACGATACTTACGAAAAACTTGCAATATACGGCTCACGAAAAATACGCTAGTTTTGAAAAGTTAACATTATATCATACCACATTTTGTGTAAATATTCATCTTTATTCATGGTGATCGGAGGTTCAGAGACAAGAAAAATAACAAAATCTGCGGTAAAATGTGTGGGGATATTTAGTATATATATTTACACCGAATGCGGTAGTGTACGTAACAGAAGAAGAAACGAATCGGACACTTGCCTAGTGAAGACACACATGTACATACTCCATTGCACTTTCCACTCGTCTCGCCTTTCATATCATCGTTCAATTCGTTTATTGACTGTCGATTGCCGATCGAAAGGTGTAGAAATCGAGGAATTCATATCTATCACTTCGACTGGTAAGTTAGTAGGTAATACATATACATTATACATTTACGGTATATACATGAAATGAGCGCGGAGCACATGCAACTTTAAAATATTATATTTTGTTTAACGCCGCACTCAGGACCGTAGCTTGAGACTATGGTTTAACGCCCGCTTACAGAGGGAGAGAGAGAGAGAGAGAGAGAGAGAGAGAGAGAGAGAGAGAGAGAGAGAGAGAGAGAGAGAGAGGAGAGAGAGAGAGAGAGAGTTTTGCGCAGAATTTAAACGTAGGGGATCCTAGAACTCGATAATGACTCAATATATTGGGGAATAATGAACTGTTCTGAGAAATCATTCAGCTCTGGCATTGCATAAGCGTGTACAGATAACTCCGCCTAAGAAAAGGAGTTGACCAATCATAGTTTTCACACCGGCGGCGTGTATTGTTTATGCTTGACGTTGCTGACAGAATAGTGATCGTGACGCTATCGGAAAATCCCAACCAAAGCGGTTTTGATAATATCATTTAATCGAACACAGTTTTTATCGCTTTTATTATTTAAGATAGTATGGAACACTGAAAGTTCAATGTAAATGAGAGTACAACATATTCGAAATATTTAAAATAAGTGTAAAATTCCCAGCCAGTTTCAAAGTTATAATTAACACTACCAAACGGTTTTACCAACTGCGCTGCACTGTTAGGCCAGCAATACAATAGAAGGAAAATATTTTTTGAAAAGTTATGGCTAATTTTCTCTTAACATTTCATCACGATGTGTGCAAATTTCATTTTCCGTTTTGTACTTAACTAAACCAATTGAATGCAATGCTATATATATATAGTTGATAAACATACATAAGACGAATATCAATAAAACATCAATATGTTAATAATTATTCGTTAAATATGAACAAATGATACAAAGTAGATCGATTTTGTCCAATCTATACCCTTTTTAAGCGATAAATTTGAAATCATATTTTCCTCTTTCCGTTCCGTTCCGTTTAACCGTTCCGCGTTTTAGCAACACCCTACATGTGGGTTATACGGCACGGCATTATGAGTGATGCATTTTAAAGTGCTCAGAAATTTACAAACGATGATTATAAATTATTGGGAAGACAGTGGCATTTGTTGATAACTCAGGTAATTAGATAATATGCCTTCCAAGTAAATGCTTTATTTTATCAGGAAATAATTTAGACTTCGTTAACAGATCTTCTGCATTATGGCTGTAATTGGGTCACAGGGTTTTACTAATACCCGTAAATACACAAGATGTCGGTAACATATAACAGAGAATTTTGCTTGCAAGATATATTGCAAATATATTATCTTTGAAATGAAACAGTTCCACATCATATAGATTTGGTTCCAATTCCCAAATTTGATTTTAATCTTTTTTTTTTATGTACTATTTTTAAAAATTTTTTAATCTATGTCTGGGTTACCTTGATTTAAAAAATTGTAAATCAACATGTCTCAATCATGTAAAAAAATGAAGTCTTCTTATTTTCCTGACCACTGTAAAATTTCAAATCAAAAATTGAAATCTGTAAATCAACATATATAAATAAAATAAAAAAATTAAACTCTTCATAATTCTGAAAATTTCCCTATTTTTGGGAGTTGATTTTAATCAACTCTCCTATGCAGTTACTCAGGCAAACCGAAAGTGAAACAGTGTTTGGACCTAAGCAAAACTCAACACCGCTGACAATATTAAGTTCTAGAAAATAATCGATAAATTCGATGTAATGTATTCTAAAGCATAGTTTTTCAAGGACACTTATTTATAGATACCTTGTAAATAATCAGATTTTAAATGGTACGAACAATATAGATATTTTTTTTATATTCGTACATTGTATGTATTCCTAGGCCAGAGTTCAATATAGTTTTGTTCAACCAGAGGCTCGGCTGTCTCCGTTAATCTCCGACAAGCAGAGAGTCTCTCTTGCTTGTCGGAGATTAACGGAGACAGACGAGCGTCTAGTTGAACGAGACTAGAGTTCTAAAGTGCTTGGACCCATACAATTTCTCAGAAATATTTCGATAACTGATACATAGTTTGATGGAATTAATTATTTGAATATTACATATGATTTATATGGGGTTTTCATGAAATTCCTGTCGAAGAATTCATATTATAAAAAATGTGTATAATTCAAATACATATAGGAAACAGGGTCTAGGAAACTACTTGCCATGCAAAATAACCTAACATATTGTTGATTTTAAAATGAATAATAGTCGATAAATCAACTCCAGTCAGTACTTCAGTACTTTGATTTGTTTCTGTTTACTCTTGGTTAGTTCCTGAGAACATGTGATCTGTAAAATTTTAAGAAGTGATTAGCAGATTTTGCTATTAATACAGAAGGCATTTTGATGATATATATATTAAAGTATCTTAAATTTTCCCAATTTGACCAAAAATGTCGATAATTTTCCCAATGGAAAGGGACCTGGTCCCTGTACCAAAAAGTGCTGTGACAGCCCTGTATGTATACTCAGTCTGTTACATTGAGCTGATATTAGTCACACAATATGGTACATAATAAAAGAGAGAAAGGCTCATGATGTATTACAATACCGATAGTTAATTAAGTTACAGTCAGAGTAGTAACTACTGATTAAGTTACAGTCAGAGTAGTAACTACTGATTAAGTTACAGTCAGAGTAGTAACTACTGAGTAGTAACTACTGATTAAGTTACAGTCAGAGTAGTAACTACTGATTAAGTTACAGTCAGAGTAGTAACTACTGATTAAGTTACAGTCAGAGTAGCTACTGATTAAGTTACAGTCGGAGTACTAACTACTGATTAAGTTACAGTCGGAGTACTAACTACTGATTAAGTTACAGTCGGAGTACTAACTACTGATTAAGTTACAGTCGGAGTACTAACTACTGATGAAGTTACAGTCGGAGTACTAACTACTGATGAAGTTACAGTCGGAGTACTAACTACTGATTAAGTTACAGTCGGAGTACTAACTACTGATTAAGTTACAGTCAGAGTACTAACTACTGATTAAGTTACAGTCAGAGTACTAACTACTGATGCTTATTTCTGCTAATACAATTTAAAATACTGTAAACGTACTACATTTGGCTGTGTATTCTATTTAGCGCTTTTGGCGGAAAACGGCGTCCGCTAAATCAAGTACATCACTAAATGCCATGCATATATGTATAAAAAGCCATTTTGAGGAATACGCTAATTCAAATCCACGCCAACTTGTTCAAAAACTAATTTCCACCAAATATATTATGTTTACAGTATACAGGAGTTAGTAAAAGTGGTCCGACTCTTGTTGAGTTATGGTGTGTACAGTCATGTATTTATTTCAGTGGGTGTATGGCAGGATTGTGGAAAATATTTTCGTTACAAAATAAATTGCTGGAGTATGAAAGGCCATTAAAATATCAATGATGATGATTTATGGAGAATGATTTTCTGTTTGTTATTAGTAGTCCAGATCATGCGCGGATCATACCCCCCCTGGAAAATGAAAATTTATTAAATTTACATAGTCAAATTATCGCAATTATGCCTCGGACCCCCCCTGGAAAAATTTTCTGGATCCGCGCATGCCAGATGCCAGATTATTGAGATAAAGTTAAACTATTTTAAATCAGCAACCTTTGAAAGTTAATTAATTAACTTGTGATTCCAGTAAACTACATGATCTATGATTTATGATAGATGTTTTACACACTTGTCTATTTCAATGGTGAACCTCTGAATTATTTCTATGTCTATTTCAAAACTTGGTTTACTAGAAAGCAAAAAAAAATTTTAATTTAATTTGATTTAAAGTAAAATTCTAATAGTACAGTAAGAATTACCCCATAGTTAATGTATGACCACAGGGTCAATTACAGAGTGTGGGAAATACTGGACTTATTGAATCAGACAGCCATAAAGATGGGCATAAACCTGCCATAAAGTACTGGAGATATTGCTTGGTTTGATCTCTTTATGACGGGGCCATTAGTCCATAGTGATTATAAGTGGTGATGATAGACGATGGCCTCGTGTATGCATGTGTACCGGCTCAAATATAGCCATCTGTATAAAGTTCTCAAGTATAGCCATCTGTGTTTAAAGTTCTCACTAGGTGTATAAATTATAATCATATATATAAATAGTGAATCTGTCATGCAATATGCATAATATATGCATCGACACAATTTTAAATTTTCTTTACAGTATGCCTAATATTTACATATTACGCAGAAGTTTACTGGTTTTGAAAGAAGGAAGTTCAATTGGCTATTCAGCTTAACAATTGGCCCCTGAGTCAAAATGCATGCTATTCAGCTTAACGTGCATTTTAAAAAAAGATATATAAAGTATGCAACGGCTTTTATAAAGCATTTAATACATATTACACAGAAGTTTACTTGTTTTGAAAGAAGGAAGTTCAATTGACCCATGAGTCAACATATATGTTAATGTACATTAAAAAAATATAAGAATGCAAAGGCTTTTATAAAGTTTTTTAAAAATTTTCAAGAAATTATCCTCTGTTTTTCTGTCTTCATGAAAGTTAAGAATGAGGGTTACACCCAATGTATGCAAATTATATTTATATCATGATAAATGTTATACTTAACTTAATAGTTTCTTGCTATAAAATCATTGATAATTCAGGTTTGAGTTTTGTTGCTAACCTAGCTTACTATCACCCCCCCCCCCCACTCCCTCCCTTAATATAAAGCTTAAAATTTTTATAATTTAGTGATCATGAGGAAAAAAGGGAGATAACTCTCTCAAAACTCAAATGAGCTATTCTGATCATGTCAAAACCCAATGAGAGAGAGAGAGAGAGAGAGAGAGAGGAAGGGAGAGGAAGAGAGATATCGAAACAGGGTTCGACACTAACGGTAGACCGGCGGCCCGAGTCCACCAAAAAATGGGAAGGTCCACCAACAGTTCAGGACCTGGTGGACCGTCGGTCCACTAAAATTTTCAACTTTCATTTTGAAAATCAAATTATTAATGCAAATTCTTACATTGAAAATGACAACCAAAAATGAATAAATGAAGTTTTGTGATCGCGGTAACTTCGCCAGAATTTCCTCATAAAAAGAAGTTGAAGTCATTCTGTCCTCTGAGATCATGATTGTGTAAATTAACTTCATTGGCAATAAATTGATAGTTGATTAATAAAAAGACACTTTTAAAGCAAAATAAAAACTAAAACAATTATAATTTAACCAGTTGACTATCCTATGCATAACGGTGGTAAGTGGGTCATTGGGTTGGACTAATACTCCTAATTACACTGAAGTAAAGAGACAGATTTTTCTGTCACTTAGCTTACAAAATGGTGAGATATTTCCTTTATAAGAGATATAAATACATTAAATAAATCAATTAAATTTCAAATTAGATAAGCTTTTTTTTTTTCAAAAATTGATTGATTTTTTATTAGGTGTTGTGGACATGCTTCTAATCCAATTTACATGTATTTTAAGTATAGTCTAGCTGTCCCAAGATATTTAACAATATTTTAAGTTTTAAATTTCTGAATATCATTGTTAACTTAATAAATAAAATGAAGTCTCTCTGATTTAATTCTCAAATTTCTTTCTATATATTTTTCTGTTGGGGAGAAGTGAAGTCTTCCTACAAAAAATTGTGAACCAGTAAAAAAAATTTTAAATAGAATATGTTTTGCTAGTGGATATGATGATGTAGGAAAATTAAATTAATTCAGTAAAGTAGAAGATTGCACATGTTTGTGTTCAAATTGATTGCATTTAATACGCGTGAATAGCATGGAATAAATTAATTCAACAAAAATTTCAACATTAATGAAGGTCTACCAGAATTTGTGAAGGTCCACCAAAAATTCTTGACCAGTGGACCTGCGGTCCACCAAAGTAAAAAAGTTAGAGTCAAACCCTGCGAAAAAAAAAGTGGGAGTGGAAAAAAGCTCAAATTAATAGAAAAAGAGAAGAGTAAGAAGAGTGTTAAAATGAGGGAGAGCTAGAAAAAACATGAGCGGATCTAGAGGGGGGTCTGGACCCCCCCCCCCCCC
>WFKH01011926.1:85460857-85485356 GCA_016163765.1 Magallana hongkongensis | reverse complement strand
CACTATATATTTATAAACAGCTCAAAATGCATGAAATAATCAGAAACTATAGGCTGAATATTGGACGGTTAATGTCAGGAGATTTTCGCCTCATCTTTCGTGTGGTTTTCAGTCCCCGGAAATCGTGTCCAAACCAGTGCAATCCTGGACAACCAATACATGCGAAGCAGCGATGCGAACGGCGACCGCCTCTTTTTCAATCGCATCCAACGTCTGGACACGGTAAGTGGACGTTTTATTTTTTACTTGTACTCGGACCAGTGGGCAGTGTGTCGTATTTGAATTTTTCAGTATACGGATCCCGGCTCACTTCGAGTGAAATGAGGGACAATTTACAAATGCGAAGCATGGACTCCAATGGTGACAAGTTATTTATAAATCGTAAATACAGATCGTTCACAGTAAGTCTCGGGCGTTGTTTACTTTTGCATGTGGTGGTGACTTCCATAGTTTTTGTCTGCTCTTTGATGCAACACACACCATTTACGCATTCAATTAATTAATGCATTTCGAGCACTTAGGCCATCTATAAAAGATTGTTTGTGTACCCTCTACAAGCTTTTTCAGTGTTTAAACTTCAAGCAGAAAGATATTGAATTTTTTTTTTTTGAAGTTGAATGATAATAATATCATTTGATTCAGAAGCCATTTCTTTCAGATAGAAAATTGATCAATCAGCAAACAATTTGTATCCTAATGCGAAAAATTTCACGAAAAAATTATTACATTGTATATATAAAAGGGTACTTTTCAAGCAAACACTTTTTTATAGGTGGCCCTTTCTGGCCATAGGAACCATTTTGGTATTCATCTAGCAACTTTGGTAGACTAATAAACTAGACGAGTTGTTGTCTTTTACTTTAAGTAATGAAAATCTATCAGCACTGATTTAATTGGATCTCTCTCTCTATATTATATATTTCATATATGTATACTCTAGCTGGCCAAGGTTTTTCTCAAGCACTCTTAGTTTGATGTTTAGATTCCTAAATAGCTCTGTCTTAAAACTATACTCATTCACTGTAAAATAAAAAAAACCAACCCCATTATACCGTATTTCTTCCTTGAAACATCCACAGCTAGCTCTTTCTCACTTGGTTGAACTAACATTAAAAATCTATTGGGATTTTTGAATTGCCAAGAATGTGAAACATACATCTGAGTTAGACATATAGCGTCCTCTAAAATTGTTCCCCGTTTTTATATTTAATTTGGATAGAAAGATTAATATATATCTTGTTAAGTGGCCAGCACTGCTTGAAATGTGATCTTCTTTGATACTAATGTTCCGAGATCTTTGATACTAATGTACTAATCGAGATAATTGATACTAATTAATGTACTAGCTGAGATCTTGCTGTCATCTGTAGTGTGCTGCTAACCTCATAAAGAACCAGTCGTATCCGGAATACTGTAAACCAACTTTTATTCGCATACAAAAATTTTCGCGACGTTTGTTAGAGAGCCTCGTTGTCGTGCATAATTGTTGCCGCAAACTTGTATTTATTGTATGGTTTTTGTTACAACACAAGATTAAATAATAAAGGTTTGGTCGCGAAATTTAGTCACCGCAAACCGGTTTATCTTAGCAGAATCATGAAATTAAGTCGTCGTGAATTAAAGTTGGTTTACGGTTTAGCTGCAGGTCTGTGAGCTCACAGTCCACAAAAATCAGATATTTGTGAAAAATATTTAGGGAAACTATATTGGTTAATTTAATAAATCCAAAACTAACGTAATTTTGTATGGAAGAGAGTGTTGCTGAGACTATGGTTTGTCAACCCAAAGTTTCTCCATAGAACTACAGATCTGCAGCTAGTATTGTTACTGTATTCAAAACAAAGTCAATGGCTCCCCCTGTGTCACCATATTGACAATACTGGAAATTACTCCACAGAGAATCCATGCATCCTGGCCGGTTACTGGAGTAGCTCCAACGTCGGAAACTCTGAAATGTCAGATAATTGTTGTTAGGTTCTTTTGATGTTTGTGGAAACGATCTCTTTGTTGCGATAATTTGTTTGAAATGTTTGTTTAGTGGCCTTTGTTGTTGTTTGTTTGTTTAGTGGCCTTTGTTGTTGTTGTTTGTTTACTGGCCTTTGTTGTTGTTTGTTTACTGGCCTTTGTTGTTGTTTGTTTGTTTACTGGCCTTTGTTGTTGTTTGTTTACTGGCCTTTGTTGTTGTTGTTTGTACTGCTAACTCTGAATGTTGTTGTTCTTGAATGAGATACTTGTTTGTACTGTGTGAGTTTGTAATGAACTTTCTGATTAATTTTCTTTTTTTTGCGATCACTTTTACAGAGCACAAAAAATATATTTTGGGTGTTATAATTAATAGAACGAAAATCCCAAATTGACTTGTGCAAAAAAAGTTATAGATTTATCCCATTAAGCAAAATGTACAAGGTATTATAATTACTTATGATCCAATTAATTACTCATGTATATGCTTGTAAATTATAATATACATATATGTATATATTAATGAAATTTAACATAGTTGTACATTGATTTATATTTGAAAAAAAATATTGCATGGTTAAATTATAGTTTTAAAGGATGACTGCACTTCATTAAGGACATGCGATATTTGCAAGAAAATAAACTTTTAAAAGAAGAATTTTTCTTTCAATTCCAGAAATGGTTAACATATAAACTGCAACTTTACGTAATTGCGTTAAATAAAAGTGTGTTGTTACCAAGTACAAATTTGTTTTCATAGGCGGGGGTCATCACGATTTCTTGAATCGCCATACGATAATGAGGACGCCCACTTTTATACGGACTTCATACATAGTCAGCGCATGTTTGTCTATTGTTCTCCGTTTAACAGTAGCTGTATATTTGCATTATCAAAGTAATGTCAAAGGGAGATTTATAGACAAACATGCGCTCATGGTTTAAATGAGAAAAAATTGCTTCTGCTTACTTTCGATTTCCCTGTTGTAACTAACGGTTGGTGCATGTTGAATATTATAATTCACCACGTGATTTCTCACCTCAGGTAACTTTGTGAATACAAAATTCTATCACGTGACGTGTAAAGTAGCATGTTATGTGCTAACTTGGACAATGTTTTCGAACACGTTAAGTTGTCAAGCATTGATTTAAAGTCTTCTGTACTTCCACGGGCATGGTCTAATTGTTAAAACGATAGTAAATAGTGTACTTGTACCATATGAAATAGAGAGGGTTATGGTGAAAGAATGATCACATCAATTTTTATACATGGCATTGTTATTCATGTTAGTCTAATTTTAGTACCATTCTGATAATGTCAGCTCCACCTCTCATGCATATTAATATCAATCTTATGTTTGATCAAGGGCAGATAAGCGAAAATTCTCCTTTTTTTCGAAAGTTGTAAGGAGAAAAACATAGAATGAGCTTGTTGTACCACAGTCTAAAATCTTAATAATTGTTGGAAATTGACTAGACTCTTTAAAAAGTTTAACAAAAGTGATATTAGGTTAAGAAATAAACGCAACAGATGCGACCGAAAAGGGCGCAAAACCCGGCGTTAAGTGCAGTCATCCTTTGCATGCTGACAATTATAATGCTCTTTGAAAAGACAATGATTCAGCTGCAACCTTTCATAGTTTGCAAAAACTGATAATGCTATTATTGATTTAAGGCCTAATTTGTTGTTTTATGTGACTGGTGTACCTAAATATTCTATTGATGAAAATGAAAACAATTAAACATACGTGAAATTGTAAACATTGTGAAAATTAATGGAGAAATAATATTTGATTGTGATACCTACGTACATCAATTAACTGCATGTTGACTGCCATAGTTTAATTATTTGAAATGAGGAAATGTTGTTTCTTACAATGTTGTCTTTGTGTTCAATATTTGTCTGTCCGTCAATCTGTCTGCATGTCCTTCTGTCTATCCATGGGCTGCATGTAGTCAAACAACCCCGGAGACAGTGAGTACATAAAGACTTAAATACAATAGCAGCGTAATGCTATTACTTATTAGGTTCAATGTTACTGACCGACTACAGATATATATCGGGTTGATCAATCTCATGGACGGCGATCGAGGCAAACCTAATAAATATTTGGATTTTGTTTTTCCCAGGACTATCAAACTAAAAGCAATAATCTATGCAAATCCATGCATATTTAAGTGGCCTTGCATCTCATCCAATTTTACACAGTCGACCTATTAAAAATTCTCTTTGTCAAATTGAGTTTTAAAATTGATTAATCTTGTCTTGATAGATTTGTCTTTAAAATTTTTGTTGCACCCTTGTTCACTTTCAATGTTTTATTCAATTTTGAATGTTTTCTCGCTTTCCTGACTGCAGAGGTTTGAGCAAATCTTAAACCCGCCATTTATTCTGTGAAAGACACAACAAAATGACATCGTTTAAAAGGGCAACTACTCCAATATTTTAAGAACTGGCGGAATGCAGATTCTGTATTAGATATAAAATTTCGAGATAAGTAGTTGAAGTGTTTGCCGTATTGCCAAATATGAATCCATGCAACCAGTGGTACATTAAAATACATACATGTATTATCTGGCAGTAAGGGAAACGGGGAGGGAGGGTGGGGGGGGGGGGGGGGGGGGGGGTTTACTTTCCCTCATGTTGAAGACAAGAACATCAAGTTGAGACTACTGACAGTGAGCGAGTGATATTAATATTAATTGAATTTCATATTAATATGTTTAGCAGCCGGACTACCGGTAATATTGAATTTCATTTTCCAGAAAGTCAAACTGATTTTTTAATATATATATATACAGTATACCAACTGTTATTCATTTGCAATAAGCTATGTAAGTTCATGTAGAACTTGTTACTAGTCACAAAACAGTTCTCATTACGGATCAATACAAAGCCTTTTTTAATAATTTTATATATTATATTTAATTTGTACAGTAAAACACGCTTATAACGAAGTGCCAGGGACGGGCGATTTTACTTCGTTATAAGCATAATTTGTTATATCCGTAAAGTTTACAACATGTAATAAAGTCTCGGGGGATGAAAATCACTTCACTGTAAGCGTCAATTCATTATAAGCGTGTTGGCTATAACCGTGTTTTACTGTATTTCCAACTTTGAACTTAATATATTAAATTTTCTCCTACAATAGACCTCCTCTGGATCGTTTGGGCCCGTAAAGTTCTATGTTAATGGAGTTGAAATTTCGGAGGGAATTAATCGGGACATTTCCGCCACTAACGGAGTCGTGCACGGGTTGAACGGAGTGATGCGGAAGACGAGTCGGAGCACGGCGTACGGATGGATCCAGGAGCCGGAAGACTCCATACAGAGATTTACGTACGCATTGCTTATTTTTATACTTGTGTACATGATATGTAAAATAAATATGACCACTGTGTCTGTATAGATAATTAGATAATTTATAGTTACGGTAATTTATTTATTTCCAATTTTGGACCCAGAGGGTATAAAAGTTTACAATTATTGGAGAGAAATTCCTAAATGAGAGATTACACATACAAAATAGTCCATACACATACATGTATATATTAACAAACTATTGAAACTTTGGAGGTGAGAAAATCTAACAAATATTTGAGTGTTGAAACAAATTTTAAATTAATAAAAGACAATGTATATTTATACAGTAGATTTTGAATTCTACAGATGATTCACAGATCTGATGAGCTACACAATTTTTCCTTCTTTGCTATGAGTGTGTTTCACTGTATTTAGTGTGTAATATATAATATTTGATTTGTACTGTAATAGTATATTTTGAATTTTACAGACAATTCACCGATCTAATGGGATACCTACACACATTTGAAAACATCAATGATCTGTCCTCCCCCGACAAAATCACCACATTCTTTGTCCCCAATGACAACGCCATGCAAAAAATACCCTTAACTCAACTCAATCGCCTGAGGAACGACCCATTGGAACTACAAAGGGTAAGGCTTACTAAACGCAACTAAGTGTGCATGATAGTGTGTACATATAATAGGCACAGTGCTGCCAAGCTCTCGAACTACCCATCGTAGAGATCGAAAGGGTAAGCCTACAATACAATGTACAAAATTTTGTGTATACAATGTATATATAATAGGCTTAGTACTGTATCACTTCTGCTCGATAAGAACTAGAAACAACTTGATAGAGCTCCCAATAGTGTGTACACATAATGGGCTCAGTGCTTCTACTAGCTCTCAGAAAGATCCAATAGAACTCTAAAGGGAAAGGCTAACAGTGAAAGATGAAATAGTTAGAGTTGTCTCTCCTATCTAGAGGTGTTGAACCTTAATTGTTCTTGGTTATGATCAAAGGGCAAGGTAGTGGGTTCACCCTTTAGCTCAGTCAAAAAAACCAACAAAAGAGTCATTAAAGTACTAAAAGTACATGTTCATTTAACATACACATTAAAGTATTAAAAAAGACTGGTAAAGCTTCACACTCGATTAATATACATTGTGATTTATCAAAGAAATGTAGGTTTTCTGCTACATTTCCCACCTTTTCTCGTTTCTTTAACATCCTAACTGTGCTGTGTTTACAAACTGTATCTCAATGAAAATTATCTCTCTTTTTCAAAGGATGTTCAACCTATAGATAACTTTTATTGGTTTTCTTTGACAGATTCTTCAGGCCCATTACATCCCTAACCGAGCGGTGTTTACAAACTGTATCTCACACAATGAGGGTGCCACCAATGCTAAAGGACTCCCCATCACCTTCAGGAAACCATCAGGGTACAACGGTAAGTAACTTACTGGTGAGCTCTTAACAAATCTACAAAGTTGGGTTAAATACTGTACAGAGGGAAATATTCGCCCCCATTTTATTTTCGCCCCTTTCGCCCTCATTGCCAGCGGGCGAATTTAAGACTGGGCGAATCCCAATGTCTCAAATAGTCTCTCTTTAAACACAACGGTGTCTGGGCAAATTCTAGACAGGGCAAAACTGCAAGTGAAGAGGGTGAAAATTACATCATGTGGGGAGGAATTAATTTTTCTATTTGGTAATTTAAACTTTTTGATTGTCATCAGGGATATTTTTTCACTGCAAAGTTAAAAATTTTTCTTTCTAATGTTCTTCTCTGCAAATTGAATTTATTGAATACATTTTTTGCTTGCAGTGTATGTGAACAGCGACGGAGTGAGTGCGGCCATTATTGAGGGAAACATCACCGTATCTAACGGAGTAGTCCATGTTGTGGATCAACTCCTCGGATTCGTCTACAACAACATCCGCGAACAGATCCAACAGGAGTCCACGTATGTTATCTGTGAAATGTACTCAAGTTAAAGTGGAGTAATAATTTGATTTAAAAATACATACCATATTTCATATGTTGCTAAACATACACTCAAAAGTTTGAGCTTGCTATTCACAACTGAGGGGTTTTTGGAATTTTTAATTATGGCACATTATAAACTTAGGTAAAGCCACTGTTATATAAACAGTATAATAGAGGGCTAGATTTGAGAGAAATTATACATAATCAAGTGCTATATGTATTTTTATAGGAATTATGTACAGATAGTAAATTTAGCCGAGGACTGTTAAACATAAGAGTAGGCTTTTTGTGTAGGAAATGGAGGAAACAATAAACTTTGGCATGGAGACTGTTATATGTAATGGAGGACTTTTTCTGTAGGAAATTTGAGCAGATGATCAACTTGGGGACAGAGACGGTGAAGAATTCCCTGGTCCAGCCGTCCGGAGTAACAGTGTTTGTTCCACTGGATGCAGCCTTCCAGAAAGTGGCCAACATCCGCTGGGCCAACCTCAACTCGAACCAGACCCTGGTCGACATGGTACGTATGATCCCAATGTCTTTGTACAAAATCCATTGACAAAGTACTTCACATTCAACAATTGTAACTCACTGTCAATGTAGCCTGCCAATGTTAAATACAGTCAGATAATGCAGTGACTAAAGACTAGACTCTCTTTTTTGTTGCAGGTTCTTCGTCTCCACATTCTCCAGCCTAACAACATGATCACGATCTCATCACTGCCGGGGATGAGCGGCTACGAGAGTCGTATGTACAGACAGACTCTGTACAGTAACGAACGACTCACCATCTACAACGAACGCAACGGTACGTCTCTGTCACTGCAAACCCCCATTGCTAGATACTGTCGTAGAGATTGTTTGTTAGATACTGTCGTAGAGATTGTTTTAATATTCAGGAAACACATAGTGGAGCACACGACTCAGTGGTCTAAGGTGTTAGACCGGTTTCTAGAAGTCGCTGGTTTGATCCCTGATGTTGCTTGATGTTGTCGCTGTTATTGTTAGATACTGTTTTAATTGTATTATTTATCATCCTTATTTAGAAACCTGGGTGCAGGGTGGCAATGTTAAGGCGCGAGTGATTCGTCCGGACATCAAGACAGTGAATGGAATGGTCCACATTATTGACTCACTGCTGGGAATCCCCTACCTGGATCTCCCCATGCTGATATGTAGCGACGTCTGGCTGCTGTAAGTACACATAGGTCATCTGTAGGTACACATAGGTCATCATGCTGATATCTGTAGCAAAGTCTGGCTACTGTAAGTACACATAGGTCATCATGCTGATTTGTAGTAATGTCTGGCTACTATAAGTACACAAAGGTCATCTGTAAGTACACAAAGGTCATCACTTGTTACACAAACCCCCTACCTAATGGTTGATTTATTAGTACTCAAAGGTCATTCAAGTCTCACATTTCAGAGAAAAAGATCATTCACAATTAGCCTGGATGTCTTTAATAATGGAACACATTCACAAGCCTTTATATGGCAAACTCTTTGGAGTAACAGTCTTTGGAGGGAAGGGGTGGTATTTTATCGTATGGTTGTTAAAACAGATTGAAAGGTGAAATATGTTCAAATAAGGATGTAAAGGATTGTATTGTGACTTTTGTAAGGATTTAGCTGTCAAAAGATATGAATAATGATTATAAATGTGTTGTCATTGTGATTGTAGGAGGACCTACGACTACATGAGAAGAGTGGGCCTCAAGAACTACCTGACGGACCGACGATTCACCGCCGACAAGTGCAGCTTTGAGATCTATGGGTACCCACAGAATTACGGCTCAGCGGTAAATCAGAACACAGGGTCCCAGAGCCAGACCCAGTGCTCCAACTGTTACCTGCCCCAGTACCAGAACGCGTACCCCTGTAACACCGCGCTGTGTGCCAACTCTAACACCGGGGGGGGTACCACCTGTCCCAACTACTGCACGGACCCACAGTACGCAATCATGCAGCAGTGTATGCAATGTAATACTAATACCAATAACTGTCCGGAGTACTGCAAGCAACAGCAGTACGCCAACCAGCAGGCGTGTCTGCAGTGTAACGGGGGTGGCACCGGTCAGTGCCCGTCCACCTACATCAGCTACTGCAGCAACCCCGCCAACGCCAACGTCAGCCCATGCAACACGTACCCGTGCAACATGCTGAACGGGATGAACACCGGGTCCCAGAGTACCTCGACCTACGACCTCGGGTTCTGTGGTACGACCGCTGTGGCCTGTGATTTCACCGTGTTTGTTCCTAACTCCAGCGCCATTGACTATTTCTCTGTATCCAACAATGGCTACAAAGTGATGAGGGACACACCAAGGTTCCAGTGGGTAAGTCCATCGTTCTGGTTAAACATTGTTGCTTGTTGTCCGACTGTTTCAAGTTGATGCTTGTCTTTGATTTCTTGCACTGCAGTAAACAGTTTTACATGCCCTGGTAAAATTTCTTGAAGTAAAAAAAAAACTTATGCATTTTTATGCAGGGAAATTTGGTAATTTTCTGGTAATGTTAGGGATTATGGTAAATTTAGAACTTTGGTGGGGAGGAGGGGGGTGTTAATGTCCTATATTACCCCTGTACAAGAATACAGTACTTTAATACACATACTTAATGCTGAATGTTCACACAACAATTTTGTTTTGCCTGTCACATGACAAGATGTCATTAAACTCCTCCAAAATTGATTTTGCAGTTTCATCCATTTATATCTTCTCCCCTCGATCATTGCATCATTTATCTTATATCTCATTATCCCTTAACCTCATTACTTCAGTTATTCAAGCGGCTCATTCTCCCCGGGCGGCTCTACATTGAGAAGATCGGTAATGGGAACCACCAGATGAAGATGTTAAATGGAGAACTCATCACTCTGACCAAAAACAACGACCGAGGTAAGGCCAAACTCTAGATGTGTTAGACATTCTGATAGGTAGTTACAATCATACAATGAAATGTTGATCTATATAATGCATGGAAATACTCTCTTTGAAATTAATGATGGAGCCTATTAAGCGGATAGACTTTTAGCAAGATAGAACCTGGATTGGAAATCATTGAGAGAAATCAGATACAGTAGAACAAGCTTAAAACAAAGTGCCAGGGGCGGGCGATTTGGCTTCGTTATAAGTGTAATTCGTTATATCCGTCAAGTTTACAACAAATAATAAAGTCACGGGGAATGAAATCACTTCACTGTAAGCGTCAATTCATTATAAGCGTGTTCGCTTTAACCGTGTTTTACTGTAGTTAACGTAAGTTGAGACCAATTACCGGTAATTATACCGGTACATTGTCAAATATGTAAGCGAGGATGGCTACCTAATTTAAATATATACATAACAATAGTCAAATACATTAATTAAATATTAACATTTCATTGATTCTACAAGAATAGATAAATGTTATAACTGATATTTTTGGGAGTATGAACAAATATGTCTGATGCTTTAATCCTTCATAGAACTTGACCGGAGGTTGTTAAATAAATTAATATTTTAACAGTGTAAAATTAGATCATGTACCAAGTATACACATCATATGAATGCCCTGTGTTGGTTATATATAATCTGGATCAGTCGTCTTGAATGAATTATACAAATTCTACCTCGAGATCTCTAAATCGGTTTTAATTGTAATTATTATTTTGAATTACTGTATTTCAGACGTGAGGATTTATTTTGGTGGTGCATCGTCTAACGTGATTCACATGGATGAAGGGGCCACAAACGGGGTGATCCACATCATAGACCAGCTGCTGTTTGTGAACGAGGACCTCACAAGGGATGTGTCGTCAGCGCGTCATGTGACTTTCTCTCTGTGGCTCCTGCTAGGGACGATTTTTATCGCGCAATGGTTGCTAAGATTCACGAGATGATCTGGGAGTTTATCCTGCCCTGAGCCATTGCCTTCAGAATTTTTTGATAACCATATTTTTCATTTGTACATATTATAGATATATATGTATATATTATATTTTTTTTCTTTCTCTAATTAACATATTATATATGTGTAATGGCATATCTTCTGATCACTTTATGATCAAACCAGTGTCGTCTTTTCGTTCTGTGACATTTCAATTGATTGAGAGGGGGGTTTTGTTTAAGTTTTTGTCATTTAAATGTTAAGTCCTTAGTGTTAGTCCACAACAAACCCATTTTGTGTCATACAATTACAATACCTGTGGTTGCCCTCACCCCATTTTGGTGCTATTTTAAGTTTTAACTGAAATGGAACTTTACAGTCAAAGTGATACACTTTTTAAGCTTAAGATGAGAGTTTTTGTTTGTTTGTTTCAATGTTAAGATTGATTATTTTTTATACCCAGGAAATAAATTTAAAAGTACAGGAATATTAGTGACCATATTATGTATATCATAAACACAAATCCTTAACTCTTTTACGGTTTATTAATTCAAAGTTCATATTGGGGAATTGAAATTCCTTTCATTGTATCCATTTATTTAAATAGTTTTGACTAGTCAAGAAATATATGCAAACAGAAGAGATATATTACAAAGTAATTTTATATTTACAAAGAGTGATTATACGGTTTAATGTACCTTCATACTTCAATCATAAGAAAATAAGTGTTTAAGGAATGAAAGTTCTGAAATCTCGCGTCACATCACCCATGCCTCCGCAGTTTCTGTGTCCCACGATTGTCTTGTTGTTAAAAATCAAATCAATTTTTGATCTGTGATATGAATCATTCCATTCCAATTTGCAAACTAAATCATTCCTGACTTTTTTCCCTCAAAAATGTTGTCTTTAAATAGAGGTGACATGACCAATTATTTTTTAATGACGTCATGTTAGTTGTTTACATTTTTAATTAGGTCATGTTTTGTTGTTTACATTTTTATGTACCAGGGCATCGTTTTCTGTTCATTTATCTGTTTAGTCATACATCTATTTTTTACATGCATTGGTCGATGTGACATACTCCAAATACCCTATACATATTATATTTGGGCGTGTTTTCTATTTACCAGTATTTTGGGCAAAAAAGGTGGCTTCTGCTGAATTAAGCACATCACTTAATGTCATGCATATGGTGTTTTCAATCTTGTTAAAAAAAAATGATTTCCGCCGTTACATGCTAAGTAAATTACGACTACAGTACAATATTTGTCTAAAAAGATTTTTCAACAAGTTAGGGTGGATTTGATTTAGAAGGTTTCTGAATGGCACCTATTTATCGACATATATTAGACATTTGGTGATATTCTTGATTTAGCGGATGCTATTTTCCGCCAAAAACACTAAATAGAATACACAGCCAAATGTAATACGTTTACAGTATTTGATTTTTCTTCACTCAGGCAGGGTTTACAATTCTCTCCCATCCCATTGGCTGTTACTCCCAGTGTTTGATTGTCGTGATTATTCTACACTCTCTATTGTGAGGGTTCTCTCCCTTCATTCTCTTAGCTGTAGCTGTCAATCATCTTTGATTGACATGTGTCATGTTGCGATTGCCATAATGTACATAGTGAGTGACTGACTGAGTGTTTATGATGTAATTGAACTGTGATGTCAAAAATGGGTATTTCGTTATAATATACACGTAGAATGGTAGTAGCTAGCCGGTGTTTTATATGAATGCGTGTAACTATTTTAACAACCAAGCTTTTAATTCCTCTAATTGCTTCTTATATACATTTTTATCAACCTATAGCTGTCATTAAAACAGCATCTTCCATATCAATTCATGCATGTTATATAATGATATATAAAGTGTCATAATCATAATATTACAATGATTTTTACATATATACATGCAACTGTGTTTTGTAAGTGTTGAACTAGATTCAGTGTTTATTTCATTGAATTTTTAATGTTTCTGATTTTTTTTCTTGTATTTGCTAATGATTCAATGTTTATATGATGGAGGGGGGGGGGGGGGGGTTGTTTGGTTTTTTGGGGTTGGGGGGGGGGGGGGGGGGGGCTCCTATATATTTAATTTACTGACATAGGTGTAAAGACAAAGACCTTTATTTATGGGAGAATTTTTAGCTGTTAGTTTTTTATGACACAGATTTTCCACAGGTTTTAAATATTTGTATATTATTATGTGTGCCATATAGTTATTTGCTAATTTTGTACAAAGACTTTTAATTTAATAAAGGAATTCACCTTAAACGTTCTTTTAGGGGCCTAGTAAGTTATAATATGACAAGATTTTTGCACTTGTTTAAAGAAGTGTATGGTAAATTGTTGCCATTGGTAACAGTCTGTATGATACATTTTCATTGATTTTGGTTTACAAAAAAAAATTGGGGGGGGGGGGGGGGGGGGGGGAGGGGGGGGTAAGAAAATTGCAAAGTTCCTGGCATTTCAATCTCATTTCATCTCTTGAAAGTCACTCTCAGATTAACTGCTTATTAAAGTGCTAATCATTTATTTATTCCTAGGATGAAAGATTATTTTTTAAATATAATATATATTATTAAAAGTGTATATTGATTTTAATTTTCTTTTATAAATAAAACTAAGCATTTTTATAAAACTACATCAAGCTTTTGATAAAAAGATATATTTATATTTATAATTGGAACACGAGTGCATATTATTTACTATTCACAGAATTAACAGCCTCCAGGTTTCTATGCATGCACTAACAGGTCGTTATTTACAGACTTTACACTAGAAATGTATTGTATTCATCATCCCACTGATGTAATTAGAGACCATTTTTTTTCAATTGTTTTCAAATTATAACTTGATTACTATTTTAATGATCTGGGACAACCATTTTTTTTTTATTTTGAATCGTTTGTCTAATTAATTAATTGGACCAGAGAAAATATGAAACTGTCATTTGATGTTGATACAAATTGCCATGATCCATGATTTGTGTGTATACTCATGTAGAACAAATAAAGTTGTAAAAATCTAGTAAGCTTTTGTGTTAAACTTGAACAGAGTAAAACCCAGTGATAGTGATGACCATGGGAATAAGACAGTTGTGCTAGTGGCTTGTGGAGCACATGGCTCAGTGGTCATAGGCATTATAGGCCAGTAACTCAAAGTTCAGTCCACCCTGCTGCAGTGGGTACCAGCTTACACTTGGGGTTAACCTGCGATGGACTAGTGTCCTATCGATTCAGTAACGTTTATCTGCTACATGTAAGCACAACAGAAACTGAGTCGTAATTTTGTAATAAATTGAGACAAATTACAAGTCAACACCAGAAATTTAGTTTTTATCTTTTTATTTATTGTTTCACAGATTAAATACCTTGTATAAATGGCATGATTTACACAAACATGGGTTTCAGAAAGAGACCAAACATTTTATTTTGATCCTCTCTTCAAAACATTGAGAGTTCATAAAGTTCAAACATCTGTCAATTTGAAAAGAAGACAGGATTAATGGTATAGAGGGTATTTAATAATTTAACTTCTTCGACATTTTTCAGATAAAAAATAAAATATAGCGAAACTAATAGCACTTGATTATAGAGAAGTAGGTATCATCTCTATAAACATCAATACATTGCTAAAATAACCTGTATATATGTACAAATACTGGGGTTTTATAGTCAGTTCACCTGCATAGCAGAGTAAGAAAATCGACATCACAAAACGCAATGTATTACATACCCAGAATATTACTACCACGTCAACCAGTTTTATCCAGTTATAATACCAAACAAAATGCAGCAAAGGAGAATACAGGTATTGTTTAAAAAAGACTCTACACTTCTTTGACAGTATCAGATATTCCAACATTTCTTTCTTCCTCAAAACTCACAATCTCTCTCTCTCTCTCTCTCTCTCTCACACACACACATACATACACTAAGAAAATAGAATTCATGAGAAAGTAATGGCTTCCGTCCAATGCTGACCATAATTTACACAAATTGACAAACCATTATAATAGTTCCACACCATACATGTACTGCCATTAACACCACCCAATATATGTACTACCAGAAACAGCTATCCAATAATGGGACGGAATGTTGGTTTATTTTGTAGAATTTCGTTATCACAGATGCCTAAATTTGATTGGTCAGTTCCCTACCGACGCTGGTCCCACGCCTCTTCGTCGAACGGGTCGATCTGACGCTTACTGTATGCATCCTTAAACTCCGACCCGAGCATGTGCAAGTCGCCAGAATCACGGATCACCCCCTAAAATATAATTACATCAGTTTCTCAGAATTCTCCATAAGAATGAACCTTAGCAAATAAACTGATCTCTCATGATTTGCGATGGTACTATATTTTAATCCAAAGAGTTGTCCATTTTCTATACCTGGGCCTTGGAGAGATTCTATTTACTGCATATTTAAATCTCGTTTTGATTTTTAAATCCCTGTTTTATAGAATTTTTTAAGCAAAAGGCTCTCACATCATATCAAAAGTTATATTCAAAAATCTGTTGTGCTGTAACCAGTGTAAAATCAAAAATTTACACCATGGATGATATCCTCTGCATAATGAGGTAAACATGTGATTAATAAGGTATGTGTTTATTTTGGCATGCTTTGATTATTTTACCTTAAAGCTGAACACCGCTCGTAAATAGGTACCGTCACACAGGTACCTGGTATATGAACCCTTCGATTTCGTTACACCCGATTGCACATCTGAAACTCGTGGCCGATGTGTAGTGTTACTTTCGTTGTCTTTGGATTTTTATGCATTTAATTCTTATTTATGTGCATATTATGTTTGTAAATAATGCATTGACCAGTTCATTTGATGTTAGTACTCTCCTGGTTTGAGAAAAGTGTGTAAAACTTGATAATTTCATCGCGACCAAGTAACACAGCAAGGCAAGATGTATGTCCACACAGGTGAGACCTCTACAGCGAAATACTTTAAACTGTTAAGAGGTCTGTGGCTTATATAGGGGTTGTAGGGAAAGCGATGCTGAAAGAGAAATATGGCAGACGGTGCCTATTTACGAGTGGTACGTGTTCAGCTTTAACATGTATTAGCCCTTACCTTGGGTAGATATCCCAGCAGCCTCATGGCATGCTCCCTGAGCAGTTTCTGTCTCTCCTCCTCAATGATCTGTTTCCTGAATGCCTCCATCCTCTCCTCCTCACGACGTTCCTCAAGCTCCCGCTCTCGGTCTGCGGCAAACTGAGACTTCCTGTCCTCAATGAGCTTCTCCACTGCTCGCTTGTGCTCAAGCTGCTTCATGCGACGTTTGTTAGCGTTCATCTGCTCAATGCGGTCATCCTCCGCAAACTTGGCCATCATCTGGAATACAATCATGTCAATGTGAATTCAATTGTAGAAGAGAAATCCGTAGGAAATCATTGACACTACGCGGTTGATCCCCTAGATTGATTGTCAACTAAATAATAATACAGAGTGCCCTATATCACATCATTTGTAACAGAGTCCACCCCCCCCTCTTTACCACATTAGTTACAGAGTTGGCCCTCTTTACCACATTAGTTACAGAGTTGGCCCCCTTTATCACATTAGTTACAGAGTTGGCCCCATTTATCGCATTATTTACAGAGTTGCCTCCCTTATCAGTATAACGACAATGGCCGCCCTTTACTGCCACTGTAGTAGCTTGTAATTATAACCCCAGAGTTGTGTCCCTTTACCTGTTGCCTGAACTCCTCCTCCTCGTCCTCCTCGGCCTTTCGTCGGAGATTCTTGAAGTGCATCTGTTGGGCGTGTGTGCTCTGTAGCTCCAGCCTCTGTCTGATCCTCCTCTCCATGTCATCCTGTGTACAAAAATAGCAGCCAATCAGAGCCATCCAAAAAAACATTTGTCATTCAATTCAGAGCCACTGAATCATTTTCAATGTAAGAGATACTATATACAGTAATCAGTTTAAAAAAAACTTGTATTTTCTCAAGTAATATACATGATATCACAGAACATTCTTATTTACTGATCTTCCTTATGTTGAGTCTAAAATTTATATCAATTCAAAATACATTATCCTTCTTTTGGAGGTTTTGAACATATTTTATTGATTAAACAAAAGGATCAGAAACAAGTTCTAACAACTTACAAGTTCCTCTCCTTAAATATAACAAAATTATCCTTCTGATGGCAAAAACTTAGGTCCACCTCAATAAGCCTACTACTTGTGAAACAGAACTTGGATCCACCTCAGATATAGACCACTGCTTTTAATACAGAGGGTTGATCCACCTACCCTTTCTTTCTGTCTTTCTTTCTCCTCCTGCTCCTCCAGATAAAGCTCCATGCGGATTCTCTCCATCTCCTCCCGGGCGGCGTCCTTAGCCGCGATGTCTTCTGCCAGCTAAAAAGAAATCAAACGTCTTATGTTAGAGATTAAAATTCTATCATCTTCATAAATATCCTTATTAAAGAAATCCATAAACCTACAAATTCATGTGATTTGTCTGACATTTAGCATGAGTATTATAATTCTAGGATTAGTCTACGATTATCAAAAATAACATTACGCAGTATAACATTCCCCCCCCCTTTCCCCTTGTTCCCTTTCCCTATTTTTCCTCTCTTTCTTTCTAATTGAATTCTCCCTTGAAACTTCCCTTAGAGTATTAGTCACCCTTTCACTTTATAACACTCCATCCCCCTTTTCTCTCTCTACTTTCCCTTTCCCCCATAGTAAGTATATCTACTCACAGCGTTCTGTACGCGGGCCATGGCCTCCTCCTTCTGTTTCTTGCTCTCCATGCGTGCGTTTTCCCGCTGTTCCTGGAGCCGGGAGAACTGTAGGATTTTCCGGTTCTCCTCCTCCATCCTCTCGCGTTCCAGGACCTTCCACTCCTCCCGCGCCTCCTTGAACTCGGCGATGTACTTCTGGGTTGCCTTCTTCTTGGCCATTGTCAGCTCCCTCTCTCTACAAAACAAATATTATTTGTTAGTTTCTTGAGTCAGATCATTCCCATCATCAGCTCCCTCTCTCAACAAATCAAGAGGAATTTTTAACATTGAGGAACATACAAGTCATAAATATCTTTCCCTACAAAACACTCAAATTACAAAATCCTTCCAAACTAAATATAAGAATCATAAATATTTGTTTGGAATTCATTTCTATTGATGATTGAGTCACAACGTCACATGGTGAGCTCTCTTTCCCTACCAGTACACTATCTCCTTAACATTATGAATTCATAAACATTATCATTCAAATCAAGAACGTGACATAAAGAAACAGTGTGTTACTTGAGTGACTCCTCAACGTGGATGTAAACATAGAGCAGGTAACAAAATGGAATTGCTCTGCAATATTATCTCCTTACGTAAACGAAAAGCACATAACAAAAGACTTTTGGTCCTTAACATAAAGATAAAGTATGAAACAAGACACTCTGTCCCTGTGGCGTACCTCTGGTCCTCCTCGTAGATCTTGCGGACAATCTCATCGATCATCAGCTTTTCCTTCAGGAACTCCTCGTAGGCCTGTTGTTTCTTCTCCTCCCGCTCCTCGAGCTGTCGCTCCAGTTCCTGCTGGTACCGGATCTGTTCCCGGTACTTCTCCACCTCACGCTGCTTAGCCGCATCCTCAGCTCGCTCGTGCTCAATCTTCATCTCGCGAGCTATCTCAGAGTCACGTTTCTAAAAAAAAAAATGATAAAGTCAAAAAAGGCCTTATTACTAAGACTGTTAAAGAAATGCTGTGATCAATAATGCAGAAAACAAATTAAGAAACCTGTTCTTGGGTAACAACTAATTTTCAATGAATTTTTCAGAGGCAGCAGGGGAGTAGAGACTAAATGCATAAATAAATAGCAATACTACCGGTAATAACAGTTTTGTTTTCTGTACTGTGAGGAATATATGACATATTTACCATGACATCAAATTTAATGGCCTCTTTCTCTGCAATCTGGGCAGTCCTTTCTTTGTTCATGTACGCAGATCTTAGTTTAGCTTCTAATTCTCTTAACTCTAAACTGTAAACAAAGTAAATTCAATTGGTTAACTCAAGTTATCTCAAGAACCTACATTTCAAGATATTGACACTTCAAATAAAGGTTACACAATTTTCTATAACTCTTCTCTATATCATTGAAGCTATTTTTTTTTTAAATTGACATCACCAAGTTGAATTTAAATTAAAAATGTCAAAAATTGAAAATTAAAAATGCTATAATTCAAATACCATATGTATATACCGTTACATGTTCATGTATGTGTATGGACTATTTTGTATGTAGAATCTCTCTTTTAGACATTTCTCTCTAATAACTATAATCTTGTATGCCCTCTGGGCCCAAAATTGGAAATAAAACTATTATTATTATTATCATAATAATTCAAAAAGGTAAGTTTTGTTTGATGAGAGTATTTTAGGATAAGTTAAAACAAAGTTTGTCAATAACTTGACAATTAATATTTTATGATTCTAAATACTTGAAGTATATGATGTGTGTTTAATCACCTCAAATAACTAATTCATAAGTGATTGAAGTTGTTAGTCAAAAAGACAAATCCCTATTTCAAAAATTCTAAAATAAGAACTCTGTCAAAAGAAACTCTTTCCAGAATGTTTTCAATTGTATTGGTTTTTTCATCTGACACCTGTTATATCCAAAATCAGATTAATACTCTTGCTTGTTTTACCTGGTTTCCCTGATTTGCTGTCTCATCTTTTCGTCCCTGATGGAATCTAGTTTCCTCTTCTCTAGCTCTGCAGCCAGCCTCTCCTCTTGTAACATTTGTTCCTCTCGGATCAAACGGTCCCTCTGGGCCTGAAGTGTTGCATTCAAAATTGACATCAGATTCACTGATACACATATTCTGCATTATTTTCATCAAAGAAGAAGCAATAATGTCATATCTGGTCAATAATTTGTTAAAATATCTGTAATATCAAATTCTCTCCACATAACATTTACTTTGGTTTAACTCTTCTCAAATACCTTATATACTAGCTGTTAACGATAATTCTTTCCTTTTCAGTTAAAAAATCAGAGGTTCTCTTAACCTTTAATATTGCTTCTTCCATTTCTTTTTCTTTCTGTTCCATCATTGTACGTCTTATAAATCGTTTCTCTGATATCCTTTCTTCATTAGACATATTGGCTTCTAATCTTTTCTCTTCATGCAGCCGACGAATTGTATCCTCCCGATAATCTTCCTGCCTCCTCATGTTTTCGAGCTGTCTCTCTCTTGCCCCACCTGTCAGGGCTCGACGAACAGTTGTCTACAGGGAAAAGAAAGCATTCATAATTTTTTTTTTTTTTTTTTTTTTTATAAGGGAAAATATAATTCATATTGTTATTATAATAGCAATCACTAAACACACTATTTTCATAATTATCTTTTAACAATATAAACCAACAGTCAAACTGATATTGTATAATTCAATAATGCAAAGTAAACGAATCAAATGAAAACAAAGCAGAAGAAAGTCGATATACATACCATGCATATGAATTTGATACACAAAACAGAATTATTTAACTGTTGAAAAGGACAATCATGCACATTCGATCATGTCGATAGAGTTTTTCAGAAGTCTTATTTACTTAAATGTAACATCATTCAGTTTATAAATCATCTTGTGCATAAACAAACTTGGTTTCTTTACTAATGTAATCTAAATTAACTTACCATCTTGTTCGATATTTGCTTATTCCTCGCGTATGATATTCAAAGAGGCTCCCGGTGTTATTTGTGTTTGCACTTGGATCAGTCTGTTGCTAGGTTGGTGCAGCCTATCATTGATTGTAATAACTGTTAATCGTATCTCTTCAATCAGAGTATTGTCATCAAGTATACAACTATACTGCTTACAAAGGTTATTTTAGACTGAAACATCAAAAAAACTTATGCTTTGGTGATTTATTTCCTTTTTAATATAAGAAAGAATCCTCATCCCCCATATTGGAAGATTCTATTATTTCTTAGAGCGGCCATTATTATTCCGGATAAAAACGGAAGATTAAACTTAAAAAAATCCGCAAATCTACAATATCAGATGTTGCATATATTTCAAATTATTTATTATAAAATTGTCTTGAAATGACAGAAATTGAAGTTGTAGAATGAAAATTCCCTTGAAAAACCAATCGTAACTTTTCGGACCTCTAAATATCAACAAACATCACTTCCGGTGTTCTGACGTTTGTACACAATTCAAAGACAAAAGCAAGGAATCTCTTGAAATCACAACATTGAAACACCCATCGGATTAATTTGGACACCGTAAGGGTAAGGACAAGACATATACTTTCAGAATACAGGCTTAAAGGAATACATTTTAGTGTAATGAACTAAAGTCCGAGCTTTCCTAAATGGTTGATCGAGATCTAAAGGCCTCTCCACCGCTACCAAATACCTTAGTAAAATCAGTGATATATTTCAACCATAAGTGAAATTAAACATCACGTAATCCAGTTAATTTGTATATCTTTAAACCCAAAAATTCCCGGTTTTTTTCACACGAATTGCCTCCGAGTGAAACAGTTTCGGTATATACATTCTGGGAAATTGTATTTTCATTTTCGTTTTATTTAGGAGATAAAGTTGTGCAGGAGAGATGGCGGTTCCAGCTAAGATAGTGCTGAAGAGCACGACCAAGATGTCCCTAAATGACAGGTGAGGAGGGGTAGACCCCCGGGATAGAATGGGAACTGTCAACGCATTAGAGAGGCCCTAGCAAGGGGAATCCACCATCTCAAGAAATAATGTGTTGAAGGAGAGGATGTTCCATAAAATGCACCAAAATCTTTTTTCTCCAGCACAAATGCAACTGGTGTGCAACAAGCATGTTGATATATGCAAATGATATATATATTTTGTAAAGTCGAGAGGAGAGAAGTTAAGAAGTTATTTTTTTTAAGTGAATTGGTCACAATATTTCAAATTATGGTTATTATATATTTAGCTTTTGAAATAAATGCATGGTGAAATGAGAGTAGGAAATATAATTACTGAGACCTGAGCAATTTGAGTAAGTAATTGCAAAAGTGCATGGAGTAATGTTGCTAGATTGTTGCACAATGGTGGCTCTAGTAAGGCACAAGTCATGATGGTAAAAATATGATTCACAATGCACGAAAAAATATAAAGCAAAAGAGTGCAGTAACATCTAATGCACTGCTGTGCCCTAGTAAGGTCCAGTTCATGCTGGATGCCTTGCAGTGATGGGTACAAAAACAAAGCCAAAAAAAAAAAAATTTAAAAAGTAAAGAGAGATGATCAGTAAATGAAAGGTTTGTAAACAGACCACATGACAATGTTGAAATGTGCCTTGCCGTCATGAGCCACCTTGACAAAGTGTGTGGAGAAAAAGTAGGTGGAGTCTTGCAGTGACGGGTGTAAACCCTAGTAAGACTAATTCTGTCTCCTTGTCTGAAGATTCACCAACATCGTAAAGACCCCAAGCTCACCAACCTCCCCCCAGGCCATCCGGGCCAAGATGGCCGCCGCCCAGCAGGCGTCTTCAGCCAATCGCAGACTGGCTCAGCAGATGGCAAACAGACCCACAGTGCAGGCTGCACTGAAGATTAAAAAGGTGAGAGAGAGGGATTTGGGTTTTATCATTATGTGTATTTTGTTTGGCAGAATGTGTCAGTAATGCAGTGATTTTCAGTGTGCAAAATTAACTTTTTTGTACTATAGACAATCGGTCTACAACATTTTCAAAATCTATAGACCTGACTGATTTCCTATAGACCAAAAACAACAACAAATATTATTCTTTATTTGTATTGTAATTTTATTCAGGGTGAAATAACCTGGTACTTCACAACACAATAGGAACTCTTACTATAGGATATGGTGAAGGGTGCCCAGCTCTAAACCCACACACAGTGACATTGCCTTGTAATGATTATTTTTGTAATACCAATCAAATAAACTCAGATAAAGTAAAGGAAAATAGATATATAAAATACCCTATTCCCTTGAATACCGTAGATAACACAATACAAAAGGAAACAAAAGCGCAGAATCTAAGACAACGTATGGAAAACTGAACGTTGGTCATGAATTCCAGGTGTGCAGTCTGGTGTCACAAATGCGGAAACTAGAATGGTGTATGACTATCCGAGTTTTTTTTCCCAGGTCTAGCACCTTGTGAATACTTCAGTTTGTCAAAAAATGACATGCTCTGAATATTGTTTTTGACTTTTAAATAACACATGGCAATTACGTTCTGCTTCTTATTGCAGTGTATTTAAAAAAGTATTGAGTAAAACGTTCAATTGACTAGACGACAGGCTGCGTTTGTTCTATAGGCTGCGTTTGTTCTATAGACAAGTTGGTCTACAAATATTCGAGTTACTATAGACCGGGCGTATTTTCTATAGATTTTGTCTATGGGTCTACTGTTACTATAGACCGGGCGTATTTTCTACAGATTTTGTCTATGGGTCTACTGTTACTATAAACCAGGGTTTGACACTAACTTTTTTATGCATTAGTCCAGCCGGACTAGTGCCTGTTTATTTTAACTAGTCCGCAGGCAATTTTATTTGCCCGTCAAAAATAAATTAAAATGCGTTACCGTATTTGCCTTATCTAATACGCACATTTTAAATAGAATTTGTAAAAAAGGGGTGCGTAATATATACCATGTTTCTCTTACAGGTGTTGCACTGGTTTAGTTGTATTGTGGTATGTCGTACATAACAAAGAGTTGCATATTCACTATCTCCATGTACATTGTGTACGCCGCCATTACAGATGTTATAAATAGATCTGTGCAACAGATACGGGCTATGAGCTACCTTGTTCTTTTCATTCTCTAAATTCTTTAAAAATCCATTTAAAATCATAAGCAATTTATGACAAATGATTTAAACAAAATTCATTTAAATTAAACAACTCACAGAAGATTCGTTTCACTTTTTTTTTTAAACACATAAGCGTCCCTATCGAATTCGTTGTTGTGAAAAAGTGCGCTTGTCACCTATTTTCTCGAACATCCCCTTAGGGCAAAGAAATATAAACAAGTCACCCATAATATCTTGCATACCTCTGTTGTTTTTGATCGGCAACTTTATAATCACTGCAATGTATTATATGCTAGATAATAGAAATATAGTCAGGGTTTTCCAGTAAAATGTCGACAATCGCACATCGTTAATTCCCACATTTTTTTAAGCAAAACTTTTTATTAGTCCGACCGGACTGACTAGACAGAAATTTTGTTAGTCTGCATGAAAATCTATTAGTGTGTGACTAACGGACTAAGGTTAGTGTCGAACCCTGTAGACCGGGCGTATTTTCTGTAGATTTTATCTATGGGTCTACTGTTACTATAGACCGGGCGTATTTTCTGTAGATT
>WFKH01011926.1:85420706-85445874 GCA_016163765.1 Magallana hongkongensis | reverse complement strand
GGTGTGCATATTGCTAGGATTTTGATTTCTGATAATTTATGAAAAAAATACCAGCTTTTGAACTTAGTCATTTTTCGACAAAATATTGCATATGGGTTCTCCATTTCTCTGGATACGGTAGGCAGTGTTTATCAATTCAGGGTTGACATGGATTATGGATACAGTTCACATAAAAGAAAACCCGGTTTGCTGTCACATTGACAGCTTTTCACTTGTTATTTTTATTAAAAAAAACTTTTTCACCGTTCATGTTCTAGAAATAACAACTGCTCTATTCTTTTAAGTTGTTAATGCTAATATGAGTACACAAACCCACATGTAATCTTTTAATTCCATTTTATTTTGACTTAACTGGCAATGCATGAAGACATTTGTATCCTTATGATAACAAACATGACTGGAATCAAATGGTAATCCACATGTTTAGGCAGCCATTAAAATGTTTTGAATTTTTTGAATACGGAGCCCGATTTTTTTTCCCGAATTTTTTTTTTCACACAATTTTTTTTTTCAAAATAAAATAAAATGCATCAGCGTGGGCCATTTTCAGAGGGACGGGCGGGGATGAGAATCTAAAAATTAATTTTATGTGGCCTAATATTAGATATAATCATTCATCTTATTCAAGTGAAAATGCATAGAAGGCCTGAAAAAAGCTAATGCAAGACTACTAGTAAGACTACCAAGTACCAACTGCATTTCCAAACGTCAAGTGCATAATGTCGTGACGTTACATCATTTTATTCAGTAGCGAAATTTTTATTAGTACATGCACTGTTTAAGTGTCTATAACTTTTAAATGGTGATGAATTAAACTCTATAGTTTTCAGAATTATTCAATCTCTACCTATACTATCCATTGGTGCAAAAAAGTAAATTTTGAAAATTTTTGACTTAAGGGGGGTTTTTGCTTGGAACGGCTCATATTGTATCAATTTTTTTGTACAATATGATGTAATATTTTATCATGATATTGTTATGTGTAGTTTTGTATATTATGATACAATATTGTATAATATTATATTGTATTATATACTAATTTATCACATGCTATTGTTTCATATGATATTGCAATATATAATATTGAATCATATGATATGATATTGTATAATAGATAATATCGTATCATATGATACAATATTGTATAATAGTTATGATTTTTGTTTATGTAATATATTATTATATTACATTGAATTGTTTACTATGATATTGTATTATATAATTTATTAGAATATCACATGATATTGTATCATATGATATGATTCAATGTTGTATCAAATTATATTGTATCATGATGCAATATCATGTTATGTATCAAATATGATACAATTTCATACAATACAATTTAGTAGGGCTGTGCGGTGCACCGAAAAGTTCGGTGAGCCAGGATTCATTTCTATCGATTCGCAGCACCGATTTTGAATTCCGGATTTTGGTTCGGTTCAAAATATACCTAACATATATAAATAAAAAATGGCCGCCAGTAGACGCTCTGAAGTGTGGGGACATTTAAATTACAATCAGTTGATGGAAAAGAGGATAAATCAACGACTATTTGTACTTTGTGTTCATCACAATTAAATATACAACTGGATCTACCAGCTCAATGTCTCTTGACAAATATGTCGCAAGTCATACATACAGTAAACAAATCATGATAGTTAGTGCATTGTTTTTCTTATTTTAAAATTTTGTTGCATTAACATCTGCTGGATTAAGAATTTCATAAGAAATACATGCGTTCTCAAAAAGTGAACAATATTCTCTTCGTAGTTGTTTATAAAGAGGACATACAAATTAAAAAAAAAATGATGTTCATCTTCAACAACAGTATGCCAATTAATACAATATATTTCATCTATTGGAACAACAGGGTTACAATATCTGCCAACCTCTATCTGTAATTTGTGGGCACTTATTCTTAATTGAGTCTAAAAAGAAAGAAGCTTCTTGGAAATGGTAAAAATTTAATGGTTGAATTTCAAGCTTGTTTAGATTTTGGGTAATTATTAATTGGCTGTAAAATGACAATTTTCCATTACCTATTTCTTTCGTATTTTTAATATCTTTGAAAACTATATTTTCGAAATACTTTTTCAAATTATTTTCAAAATCGTTTCTAGATATTGTTTTAGGATGTGAACCAATAATATCATCAAGTATTCTTTGTATACAGTTTTGCCAACAAGTTTTTCCATTTCCTGTAAGTTTTTCATCCTCTAACTATTTAATTTAAAAAGAATACATAACATTTTGTGTTTGTTATCCCTAAGTAAAGGTATCTTTAAGGTAAAGATTATTATTTTTATTTATAATGAAAAATATTAAGGTTGATATATGTTTAATCGAATCGAACCGAAAAAAAAAACTGAACTGTAGCATTTTGAACCGAAACCGAACTGAATCAAATGAAACCTAAATCGTCCCAGCCCTACAATTAAGGGCAAGTAGTACTGAGGGATATATACAATATAATATCATATGTTGCAATATTTTGATGTTTTATATGATACTAAACTTTGACCCGTGCGTGGACGGGTTGAAATTGCATATGATATCGGAAATTTATGAAATAGATACATCGACATACCGTATTGTTGACATTTACATAACCAAGCTTTAGGCCTACAATAATGCTATTAATAATTTCAGTACACTCTGCTTAGTTAGAATAATCTTACTGTGTCTCGGGACAGGCCTTCACCACAGTTAAAATGCCTCCCATATACCTGTAATGTAGCAAAAAATTCAGAATCGCTCCGAAACGATTTTGGAGAAAATTAATGAAGCTGCATTGAAAATAACAGTCAAATTATTCATAACAAACCATTTTGAGGCTGTAAATACCTTTCATCTGAAAATTTAATTCATATTAATGAAGAATTCAACACTTTTCCACCAACTTTATTTTCACACCATGTTGACATTCGGAACTCTCGGGATTTTTCATATTAAATGCACTGAGTTAGAGTTATCTCCCATATTTTCTTTGATGAACAGAATATACAGCAAATTTCCAATGAAAATTTACACTTATTTGTATTATCGTTTCTGAGTTTATCCATGCAAATGTGATATTGTGGAAACATGAACTAAAGAGCCTCCCGTGATTAAGCGTGTAATGTGCATGCGCAAGATTTTAAAATCCAAAAAATCCAGGTGATTTCCGGATTTTTTAAAGGAATTTTTGTTGATTATTAATTAGCGAAACTTGATTGAGGAAAAATAAAAACAAATTGGTAATCTTCAAGTACCAATGATGTTTAAAATATATAAAACAAAAGACAGTACTTCTCCGATTTCTCGGTATTAAAGCCCAAAAATTTGAGGCTATTTGAATATGGTAGTATAGATTGTATTATATAATACTATATTGTATTATATATTATGATTTTTTATAATGTGATTAAATACAATAATATATAACATAATACAATGTCATATCATATGTTACAATATCATATTGCATCATTATTTTTTACAATATTTTATTGTATTAAATGATTTATATTTTAAGTATCATAGGATGCAATATCGTATTTTATATTATTCTATTGATAAACATTGTATCTTATAATACTGTATGAAATGAACATATGATTATCATACTATTTTTAATATATGATAAAGTAATAAGATATTCTGTCAAAACAGTATCCATGTATATCCATGATTATTAACTATGTTTTTTACATAATAGGATAAAGGTGGTCTAATAAAGGTGATGCCTCATAAAGGTGATGCCTCATCTCGGTGAGCTTTGTAATCTGTGATTACCTATGTTTTGTATTATGTACCTTAGAACTTTTTTATGTTAAAGATGCCAAAAAGAAAGTCACTAACTGGTAGGAAGGAGCGGGAGAAAAAAAAGATAATGAAAAGGCAGAAGAGACAAGATGGCAATCCAAAAGATGGAATTAAGACAAAGTCTTCTGCTGACGTGGGTCCTCCTGGAAAAGGTTCGATTGGGTTACCTCCTGTTAAGGAAAAACCCATGGCCAGGGTGCAGGCCTCTCCTTGTGAGAGATTGCACTCGGCCCCGAGGTTGTCACCTCTTCGGGGAAGTCGTCTGATTGTCACAAAGGACAAGGTAGCATCCCCTGACTCCCCAGCGTGGGTTTGTACTCCAACGAGAGTACCTGAATCTGACATCTGGATGATGTCAGGTTCAGCAGGTCAGGCGCAGCTGATACCTCCCAAGGGGGGAGAGGTCAGCAGGGCATTAAAAAAAGATGAAAGGCAAATAGAGGAATATAACAAAGACAATATAGAGGAAAACAAAGGCAATATAAAGAAAAACAAAGGCAATATAAAGGAAAACAAAGGCAGTTTTAAGGAAAACAAAGGCATTGTAGAGAAAACTAAGAAAAATATTGAAAAATCTAAGAAATATACAAATAAATCAGAAAAATATGTCAGAAATGGTAAAGAGATACCTGTGCAGGAATATAATACATGTACTAGTACAAACAATATGAATAACTCAAAAGAGAAGAGATTTGAAGTTAAAAAAAAATGAGAATGCATGTGTGAATGAAAACTATTTGAATAGTGATAGAAACTCTACAACACAAGTTATTAGTAGAACAGGTGTTGGAAAATGTTCAAAAAAATTGAATTTGTGTGTGCAAGGTTCATTTCATCAGGGTGACCCAATGTTTGGTGAAAATGCTGGAACTCAGTGTGTAGCAAACTCTTTAACTGCATTGGCATATCATAAATTAAAGAATTGTGAGCGATGGCAATCTGAAGATATGAACAAAATATTGGCAACAGGAGATGAAATGTACTCTTATCTACAGTGTAGTTCAACAATTGCGAACAGATACCTTTTAGTAAATGAGTTGCCGCAGTATTTTGAATGCTTTGGTAGAATGTTTGAGTTTAAAGCAAATGAGTCTTTACCAAGTCTGATAAACTTGGCAGATCTACCCCTGAATTATGATGACTTCAATGCTTATCAGGTATTAGATGCACTTCATATAGCCCTTGATAATAATGATGGTTGTTTTGTGTGTTTTGGCGGAAATACATTTTTGATTGGGAAATGTCACCATAATTTTTTCACATTTGATTCCCACTCTAGGTCATCTTCTGGATTTCAGAGTGTAAATGGTAGAAGTACACGAGTATTGTATGAATCAGTACAAGATGTATGCAATCATATCCTGTCTCTAGCTATGTCAATGGGTTATACTGAAGCAGTTGAATGTGAAATAACTGGAGTGCAATGCTCAACTAGACGGCTTTTATTTGGTATGGAAGAAGGTATTGAAAAACAATTACAAGTCAGTGAAGAATATGAACTGAACAAGTCTGCAGAGTTTCAATGCAATATTAGTACTGGTTTCCAAAATGATGAAGTAGAATTTGTTGGGAGTGAGAGGCGTCATATTAGATTTTTACCTCTTTCTGATGATCAAAAGAAAACACATTGTGAAATCTTAAGAATACCATATTCAATGCACAAATGTGAAAATCAACATCAGTATGGACAGGCAATAACAGTGCCAATGACCAGTGAACCAGTTGAGCCTGATGGAAATTGCTTCTTTAGGGCAATCTCATTGTGTTTAACAGGAAAGCAAGACTATCATCACATGATACGTTCAGCAGTATGTCATCATCTCTTGGAAAATGGATTGCATTTTACATCATTCTTGAGGTCAGGTCAAAATTCTGTAGAGAACCACATTTCTTTGTCAGGCATGGACATGGATGGAAGATGGGCAACTGAAATAGAGATTCTTGCACTGTCCCATTTACTGGAAACTGAAATTCATACATATTCACAGAACAAATGGCTTACTTTTTCTGGATTAATGGTAAATTCAGAAGAAAACATGGCATCATTGGGAGGCATTTATTTAGATCATAAGAATCAGAATCATTATAATGTTGTTACATCTGTTACTTTGGGAGAAAATGTATCAACAGTTCCAGCACAGAATCTCTCATGTTTGAAAGAAAACAGTAGGAAAATTGCAGATAGAAACCAGAAGAGACAACAGCGAGAATCCATTTCTTTCCAAAATGAAAGATGCAAAGTTCAAATGACTGATATTAGTGCTAAAGAAAATAAATTGTACAAGAAAAACGTAAAGTACAGGACAAACCCAGAATTCAAAGCAAAATGCATTGCTGATGTGAAGAAAAGATACAGAAATGATGATCAATATCGGGAAAATTTAAAACAAATTGGTGTGAAAAGATATAGAACAAACCAGCTACACAGAGAAAAAGTGAAAGAGAAAAGTAAACAAATGTACGAAACAAACCAGCTACACAAAGAAAAAGTGAAAGAAAGAAGCAGACAGAAGTATAAAACAAATCGGTCACATAAAGAGGAAGTGAAAGAAAGAAGCCGACAGAAATATAAAACAGATAAACAGCATAAAGAGAAGGTAAAAACAGCGAGTAAAGTAAAATATCATTCAAATGCAGAAACAAAGATACAGATAAAGGATTCTGTACAGAAACAAAGAAAAGCTCTGCATGAAATGCTTAAAAATGTAGATGAAGTGGTGAAATCGTTTAAAAGTTGTGTTGAACATGGACCAGAATACACATGTTGCTGCTGCCATCGCCTTTTGTTTGAAAACCAGGTACAAGGATGTGCACTTGAAATGTATGAAAAAAGTGTTAAAGCAGCTCATGTTGCAAATTTGTGCATTGATGAGAAATATGTTCATAGTTGTACATCTGCTTGTTCTGAGAATTGTCCCAAATCACGTACCTGGATTTGTTTTACATGCCATAGAAAAATTCTCAGTGGAAATGTTCCTGCTGAAGCAACTTTCAACAAACTGTGTTTGGAAGATATTCCACCAGAGCTCAATAGCTTAAATACTCTAGAACAGCATCTTATTGCTCTACATATACCTTTCATGAAAGTAACAATGCTTCCAAAAGGTGGCCAACAAAATGTACATGGACCTGTTGTATGTGTGCCATCAAACATAAAGAAAACAAGCAGTTTACCTTTGGATGGAAATGAAAATCTGTTGTTACGAGTTAAGCTCAAACGGAAGTTGTCCTACAAGGGTTATTATGAATATCAGTTTGTAAATCCAAATAACATTAGAATAGCTCTCAATTATTTGAAAGAAAACAATCAGTGGTATCATGATGTTGAAATCAACACAACATGGGAGAAAGATAATGACCAAAGTACATTGTTCAGCCAGCCAGAAGTTATTGATAATGAAGAAGTAACTGAAGAACATAACAATGAAATTCAAGAAATTACAACGGATACTTGTTTACAACCTGTTGATATTGCACAAGAAGTTCTTGATCACTACTTTGACGATGTTTATAATATAGCTCCAGGTGAAGGTCAGAATCCAGTAAGAATGTTGCAAGAAGAGGGCAATGAAGCAAAGACATTTCCTCACTTATTTCCATCTGGAAAATATTCATGGAATGAAAGTAGAGATGTAAGGATAACACTTTCACGATATTTTAACAACAGGCTGATGAATGCAGATAATAGATTTGCAAAGGATACAAATTACATTTTCTTTTGCCAATACTTATCTGAATTGAATCAAGTCATTGAGAAAACTCAAATTTCAATTCGCAAATCTGTATCAAAACTTGATGGAGGGATACCAGTCACTACAGAAATGTTACAAAATCCTGTTGTACTTGCAAAACTGCTCAGGAGTGATGAGGCTATGCGATTCATGCAACCAATTAGAGGAACTCCTGCATATTGGTCGACTGCACAGAAGGATCTTTTTGCAATGCTTCGACAACTTGGAATTCCAACATGGTTCTGTTCTTTTTCTGCTGCAGAATTCAGGTGGAATGAAACATTGAGTTCAATTATGCTACAAATTAATGACAACAGAAACCCCTCTGATTTAGATTGGACTGAAAAAAGTGAAATTCTGAGAAGCAATCCTGTTACAGTTGCAAGGATGTTTGAGCATAGGTTCCATATTTTTCAGAAAAATGTAATTATGTCACCAGCAAATCCCATTGGACATATTGTAGATTATTTTGTAAGAGTCGAGTTTCAGCAGAGAGGTTCTCCTCATATGCATTGCTTGTATTGGGTTGAGAATGCCCCAAAATTAGATGAAGACAGTGAGGAGAATATTTGTCACTTCATTGATAGGCATATCACATGTGCTCTACCATCAGAAGACACTGACCAAGAACTTAGGCAAACTGTACTGGATGTGCAACAACATTGCAAAAGTCACTCAAAATCATGTAGAAAAAAAGGAACAGAGTGTAGGTTCAATTTTCCTAGACCACCTTCTGACCGTACATTCATTTCTAGACAATTGGAACAAAATTTGGATGATTCAAGTAATGAATTAAGTTGTGCACAGGCAAAGGAGATTTTGCTAAAGGTGTGGAATGAAGTAACTAATGATGCTAATGATTGTAAAACAACAGAGGAAATATTCAGCAACATTGAGCTATCGCAGGATGTATATGAAAAAGCACACAGAGTACTGGCCTCTAAAACTACCTGTATTTTGAAACGAAATCCAATTGAAATGTGGACAAATCAATATAATCCATGCCTCCTCAAAAGCTGGGATGCTAACATGGACATACAATATGTATTGGACCCTTTCAGTTGCATAGTCTATATTATATCATATATTTCAAAATCTGAAAGGGAAATGGGAATGCTACTAAAGCAAACTAAGATAGAAGCAGCAGAGGGAAATTTGAGTGCACATGACACTATCAAGAGAGTAGGGTCAGCTTATCTCAATCACAGAGAAGTTAGTGCACAAGAAGCTGTTTACAGGGTGTGCAATCTTAAGATGAAAGAGAGTTCAAGAAAAGTCAATTTCATTCCTGTGGGAGAAAATCCAACTCGATTGAGTAAGCCTCTTGGACAAATAAAAAAGAAACAGAAATTCAAAATTGATGAAAATGATGGGATTGCAGATGATGATGGTGATGATGGCGATGAAGAAAACAGTATATGGATGACAAATATTGTGGAAAGGTATGAAAACCGCCCTCAGTTAAATCTTTTCCATACAATGTGTCTTGCTGAATTCTGTTCAGAATACAGAGTACTTAGTAAATCTGAGATTCCGAAGGGCAAAAAGGAAGGTGTATATGAATTGAGAAATGGTAAGGGTTACATTCAAAAGAGAAGTAGAGGGAAACCAGCTGTTATACGATATCCAAGATTTAATCGAGACAATGCACCTGAAAAATTTTATCAGTGTCGCCTACAACTCTTTCTTCCATACTGGAATGTGAATCAGTTGAAACCACCTGGATTTGATTTGTACCAGACTTTTTATGAGAATGGATATGTTAAAGTGAATTCAAACAGAGATTTAGAGAGCGTCAAAAGCATTGTGGATAATAATCATGATTACTTCTCAAAAAATGAGGATGATATTGAAAATGCTCAGGATGCATTGGAAATGCTTGGTGAACCAGAGGACGCATGGGCAAGTTTATGTCCAGAATCAGAATTAAATCGAAGAGAATGTTTGAATGAAAAATTGATATTAAAGGAACAGGAGAATACAGAATCAGAAGTCACACACGAAATTGAAAGTAGTGGTTCTGGAGACATTATTTATCATTTAAGGGAAAATCGAAACACCAGAACAGAGATGCTTCCTTTACTGCGCAGTTTGAATGAGAAACAAAGACAGATTTTTTATGCTGTTCATGACTGGTGTATTAAGAAAATGTTTGGAGAGAATGTAGAACCTATGCACATTTTTATAACAGGAGGAGCAGGGACAGGAAAAAGCCATCTGATAAAGACAATACACTATGAAGCATCTCGTCTTTTTGAAAAATCTTTGCCTTCTCCAAATGCAGTATCTGTGATTCTCACAGCTTTTACAGGAACAGCAGCATTCAATATTGGAGGAAATACCATTCATCATGTGTTTTCTTTAACAAAAGCTTTACCAATTCCATATCAACCCTTGAAGGAACAAAGTTTAAGTGGAATAAGAACCCGCTTAGAACATTTGCAGATTTTAGTCATAGATGAGGTTTCTATGGTATACAAAAGACTACTGTTTTACATTCATGAACGACTTGTTCAAATCAAAAAATGTAAAAAACCATTTGGTGGTGTATCTGTGATAGCAGTTGGAGATTTTTACCAACTTCCACCTGTAAAACAACGAAAAGATGAGAGGTTGTATAAGGAAAATGGTTCATATCCAATTGATTACTGGCAAGATTTCTTTAAAATTGTAGAGTTGGATGAAATTATGCGACAACGTGAAGATAGAGCATTTGCGACTGTTTTAAATTTATTGCGTATTCGAACTTCTGAAGAACCCATATCAGATGAATCTTTGGCAATGCTTCAACAATGTATTAGAGAAGGACCAGATGATGCTATACATGTTTATTCTACAAACCAAGAGGCAAATGAATACAATCTCAAAATGTTGCATGGAAATTGTGAAGAATTAATAGAAGTGCCTGCTGATGATTATCAGAAAGACCGGACAACGGGGAAATTAAGTTTACGTGACAAACCTTTGACTAGTACTCGGGTTGATGGCCTCTCTGCTTCGTTGTTATTAGCAGTGAATGCAAGAGTAATGCTAACAAGAAATGTAAGTGTTGAGGATGGACTAGTGAATGGTGCAATGGGATGTATTGCAAATTTTGTGTTTAGAAACAAACAACCTGTAAATGCAGTAAATGTAGTTGAAATCATCTTTGATAGTGCAAGTATTGGTAAAATACAAGGAAAGAAGACACTCAAAGGAAATGTGGTCCCAATTAAAAGAGTTGAAGAAGAAATAAATGAAAAAAATATAAAGAGTATTGTCAGACATCAATTTCCACTGAAACTCTCATGGGCATGTACAGCACATAAAGTTCAAGGAATGACTACCAAGAGTGTTGTTGTGAATTTGGATCGAACTTTTTCTCCTGGTCAAGCATATGTTGCAATCAGTCGTGTTACTTCAAAAGATGGTCTATTCATTGAAACTAATAATGAAAGTGTCCTGCAGAAAAAAATTTATGCTGATTTAGATGTGAAAATAGCTCTTAACAGTATGGAGAGATACATTTTAGAAGAAGAGTGCAATGTAAAAAAAGATGGAAATTACAAAACAATTCTGTTGTTTAATGTTCAGAGCTTGAGAGGACACTTTCAGGAGATGAATTGTGACGACAGATTAATAAAAGCTGACTTTCTTTGTTTAACAGAAACATGGTTGAAAGAGGAGGAGAATGTCAAAGATATTGAAATTTCAGGCTTTGACTTTCACCATGTTGCACGAAACCAGTGTTACGATGACAGTGAAGAATTGATGACACGATTAAGAAAAGCTAAAGGTGGTGGGGTAGGGGTGTACAAGAAGAAAACAAATGAGACAATCTTGATCAGTGCTTTGGAATACAAGAATATTGAGGGAATAATTATAGAAATACATCAGGAGAACATTGCGATCATTACACTCTACCGGCCAAGTTTTCTGCCTGTGAAAAATTTTCTAGACACATTACAAAAAGCAGTGGAATTTTATAAGAGACATTTTTGCAAATTGATTATTATAGGTGACATGAATGAAGATGCCAAAATACAAGGACCCATACAGACCTTCTTAGAATCAATGGGGTTTATACAAATAGTCCATTTTTACACAACAGAGGGTGGAACAATATTAGATCATGTGTACGTAACAGACACTCTGAAAACCTGTGTACACAAGGCTTCTTTTTATTTCAGTTATCATGAAGCTATTGAAATTCATGTGAGAACTAAATAAAAAAGGGTTCAGATTTATTTTGACTTCACATCTTTTTTAAACAAAGAAGTATTTCAATCCTTGCCTTATGAAAGATGGATTTAGTTCATATCGTAGATATATCCTACATATTGAAACAAATTAGCTTTTTGTCCATATTTTATAGTTACCTTTTCAAATTGAAATACATACTTTATTAAGCTTAAAATTTCCCGGTAAAAGGTGATGATGCATTGTTCAGATGACATACTTATTGTCTATGAAAAGTGAATTTCATGAAAGAAAAGTACTGTAATAGTGCAAAATTGATGAAATATTGTGTTTTGCAATGCATATATAAATATATTAGTTTTTATTATTGTTGTGTTTACAGATCTTTATTGTGATCCAGGTTTAATTTCACATCAGCACTCAATGCCTACACAGTAAATGCTTCATGAAGTGAAGAGCTGAAAAATATCTACAATTTAAAGGTAAAATATTACCACAAAACTTTGAATAATGGATTGATTTTTAACTTCTAATACTTTAAGAGACTTTGTTTTGAATATAAGATTTAATTTTTGGAATTAAAAAGGAAAAGTTCATGGTATATTTTATTAAACTTATATTGTTGAATTAGATTATATATTCTACATATTTAGGACCTTTCTTAACAACATATATGCATACAATTCTTCTTTAATGAATTCAGTAAATTTTCAATATTTTGATTAAAGAAATTTTAGTTTGATATTTTGTGTAAGAAAGTTTAATTTAGTTATCTTCCCTTCCTAAATGAAATAAAACTTATTAATAAATTAACAAGAAGATGGGCAAATAAGGCAAGCAAAATGCCTAAAGTGCAACAAATATGAAGATGAAGAACAAACTATTTAGTGATAATAAACTTTTCTTTCGTATTTCAGTTCTGAATTTCTGCTCAATTTGCAAAAATCTAAAACATGATGAAACTATTTTCCTATGAAATCGCACTCCATACCAAAGTTGACAAAGTATCTAGTTTACTCATAACACGATTTTCTAACATGAGTGGGTCTTTCCCTATGTATTTTCTAAAGTTTATCCCCAAATTTTGCAGAAAATTATACATTTTAATGGTTAACAAAATTATGACCCACTGTACCTTAAAAATACTCTTATGGCAGAACAATTGTATCTTTTCCAAGAAATACTCCAGTCCAATTGGTCATTGTTCATATATCAAACATGATTATAATGACATTATTCATCAGGGGTTGTAGTAACATAATAGTTAGCATTAAGTCTTAAAAGAATATGACACTCAAGATTTTTATTCTTAAAGTTCGAACCCCAAGAATTTAAACTTTTTCATCAATAGAGTTTTTGTCAAAATGAATTTCCCTTAGAGAAGTTTTGTTTGTCATAATTTCCTAACTTTTTCTTGTCATAAATTCACAAATTTTAATAAGATTTATATGTATATATATCAAACTATGTACATTCTGCACGTCCAAGAAAAATATATAATAACATAATACTTTACTGCTTTATGTTTATACCAGTCCTAAAGTGTCTTTTTAATTGGTCAATATTGTGTAAAAATCAAATTTGTTTATTTGAAAAGGTGGGTATTTGTAGGATATAGAATTATAATGGTCATTGGTTTATGTGAATAAATTAATGTAGGTAGTACCACCTGATGGACCAATAAATCATTTTCATAAATTATTCAGATAATGATTTTTCTACACAAATCAAATGTGTTTTTCCCATAATACAACACAACATTAAATTAAGAAGTCTATTTTCTCTATACAGTATAAAACATGATTGTTTGTGTTTAAACTTTTGCAAATGAAATCTAGATGCATCTTTTCATAAAACTAAAAGTCACTGATTGATAAAACTGTAAGGAATATAAATTCTTTTAATTATTAAGATCAGTTCTATGTAAAAATCAAAATTGTATATAGAGGTTCCGGCACGCCTAGTCACCAATTTTCTTAATATTGCATACAATGATACATATTGATGCAATAAGTAGTGAGATGCCATAAATTTGTTGCTAAGGGCTACCGTTGTCATGGTAACGGAGACCAACGATAGAAAAATGGCAAATCTTAGCAACTTCAAAGCAATATAGAAAGTAATTGCAGCTTATCTAAGTTATGAAATAAAAAATATTGAATTGACTATATGGTCAATTTTCAAATTATAGAAAGACATTGGTGGGCAAATCAAAATCTAAAGAATATTACCATGGAAACCGAAAATTATTTTCAAAACATGATTTTTTCATATTTTTAAAATATTATAGAAGTTATCATTGAACCAAACTCATAGATTTATAGCTGTATTTAAAATGTACATGTCGGATAAAAAATTGACATTTGTTGCTATGGTAACAAGGTTAAAAATAAGAAAAAATGAGGAAAACCATAGCGATTCTGTCAAGCGAAAATGCTTGTTTTAAACACAATTAAGAACCAAATTTTTGTTGCTATTCGTGAGAAACATACCAAATTTTTATGTCATATATATTCAAGCATAATTCAGCATTTTTAAACTGCCGTTGCTAAGGAAATATAAGGACTTAAGAAAATCATACAGAAATACCTAATTGTACAAAACGTCATAGCAACGGCCATTCCTTCTGCTTAAATGCAACTTTAACTGATATTGCATTAAAGTTGAGGACATGTTTAGTCATTCCAAACAATTTATTCAAAGTATCATGATCCACGTATGAGTAAAAAGTCTTTAAAAGTACCTCAAAATATGCAGATTTTTGTGATTTTTAGTTGTTGTTACCATAGCAACAAATTTCAATTTTCAGTTATATTATCTTTGTTGCCAAAGTAAAACAGCAGTTTAAATTTTTTCCATTTAAAGCAATTTATGTTCGAATAAAACGAGAAAATGTTATTTTTGAAGTGCTGTTTAGTTACCATGGTAACACTATAAAACTATTCATTTGCCCATTAAAAATTTTCAATAATTTAACAAATCACAATATTTAGTATGCGATTATTTTATTATGTATAGCTGAACCTGCTGCAATCTCTTACAATTTGTGTTTAAAAGAGCTTAAAATGGCTATTTTTCAATCTTTTGCTTCTGTTACCATGGCAACCGGTCCCCATAGCAACCCTTTAAGGTTGTCTTGCATCTTTATTCACCAAAGGGTATCAAAATACAAAATATGAAGAAAATCGGTGACTATGCGTGGCCACCGAATTTTGATATTTACAGAGAATTGATCTTAAGTACAAAAGGTTTATCATGATGATCACAAAAATAACAAAGAAAGTGGACACTTAAGATGTAGATTCAGCAAAAATCTAGGCTGAGTTAAAATTTCATCGCTTAATTTCGCACCTGTTCAAATTACAATCGTTATTTTGTTTCTTTTGTACGTGGAATTGGTAGAAAAAATGTTGAAAATGCAAAAGGGTTAATCATAATATTGGTCTAAAGATAGCAACACCACACATTTGATGCAAAATCCTACTTCTTTACAACTGTTTTAAAATAAATTTGTTGTCTCTGGATTTTCTCTCTACAAATTTGAAACGTGTAAAGATGACATATTTCAACATTTAAAAAATGGGTTTTTTAGGAAAGTATGGAGAAATGACCCAGAGATGACTAATTTATGTACTTGTTCAAAATATTGTTGGAGGATAATAAAGCTCATGGATTTTTTGTTTTTTTAAATACTACTTCATACCTTATATTAAAGTCTCCCATAGCTCACTGGTTTTGTCCTGGATTTGGAATAGAGAGTTCAAATTCTGTTGATGTATTTTTTATTTAATTTTTTAAAAAACTTTTTCGTCTTTAAATGTATGTTGATATAACATTAAGGTGAAATTTAGAATAAAATTGAATTAGTTGTTATTGATTTCTGGCATATGTATACTATTTTCTGTTCTTATTGCGACTTCATTACGATAAACAAGTAAACTGTATTAAAAAATATATGCATTAAAATTTCCAACAAAACTATTTATCGGTTTACCCCTCATCGCACTTTTTAGAAAGCTTGGTCGAAATAGACATGTACTTCAACTCTCAACATGATATAGCTTGCAATACTTGAGTTTACAATTTTTGTTTGACCCTGTAGCATTTTGAGGTTGAAGACAATTAGAACCATTTTAACAAAGCCTTGGACTTTCAGTGGGATGCAGCTATCTATTTCTTGTGTTGAAACAAGTTGAAAATAATGTGGTTTCAAGCGAAATATGCACAGCTTGTATAGTCTTAGCTCAAAAGCCAGACAAACCTTATTGATTCCAAAGAGCCATGGCTGAGTGACTAGCAATGAAATAGACATGGCTACATCACATTGCTGTTTGACACAACTACCCAAAGTCCAAGCTCTTGTAAAAATAGTTGTAAATCCAATTTTTGTGTCAATAATTCCTGCAACATTACAATCCTGTGCGCCTACTTTCTTTATACATGTATAAATGACAATTACAATACAAGTGTACTAGGAACTAAAATAAAAACATTGTCATCTTTATTTTCAGAACCAATCTTGAAGAAAAATTACTAGGAACTAAAATAAAAACATTGTCATCTTTATTTTCAGAACCAATCTTGAAGAAAAATTACATCGACTAAAGATGTCAAAGAAATTACTTGATTCAAGATATCTATGCAACTTTTTGTCAGAGTTAAAAGTATGAATGAATATTTACACTATTATACAATTCTGTATTTTAAAAATTATATAAGTAATGTGAAATTCTTTACTTATGAAGTTGAGGGTTTTTCTTTTCTTTTCTATTTTTAAGTGAGCTTTTCTGATCACTTTTTGTCTGGAGTTCGTCTGTCTGTCTTTCTTCAAATCATGATCTCCGGGACAAGGTGGGGAACAACTGGGGGTCAAATTTTACACAGAAATTTAAAGAGAAATACCTTCTTCTCAAATCAGTTAAGAAGAAAAGCTGTTACTTGATCAGAAGCATTCTCAGGTAGTGTTATATATATAGAAAAAAATCTTTAAAAATCAAATAAAAAATTATGAGACTATAATGGAGATGGGGTCAATATTTTACAAACTTTAGCATACTGTAATTTGTCGATTCTCATTTGTTTAGACTGTGGCCATGGATAACTCTTGGACCACACAAGAGATTCAAAGTTTGATGTAGGTTTATATCAACAGTTGTTTATGATCTTTTTGAGAATGGCAATGCCCAATATGTAATATAACTATGAAATCATTTAGTTACAAAAGGGGTTCAACATAAACACATTTGTAGAAAATTTTGAAAATCTTTTTAATACAGGATCTATTTGACTCGTTCATTGTCCCGATATTTTGGATATGACTTCATAAAACAGATTTTATAATGTTAATTGTTCCTCAGGTGAGTGATGTGGCCCATGGACCTCTTGGTTTTTTTTTTGGGGGGGGGGGTTTAGCTGACCTGAGCTGTAAGCTCAAGTGAGCTATTCTGGTCACATTTTGTCTGTCGTCCGTCTGTCTGTCCGTCCATCCATCCGTCTGTAAACTTTTCACATTTTCAACATCTTCTCAAGAACCCCTGAGCCAATTTCAACTAAACTTGACACAAAGCATCGTTAGCCTAAGGGGATTCAAAGTTGTGAAAATTAAGGACCAACCCCTCTTACAAGGGGAGATAATTAGGAATTAATAAAAATTTTCGAGAAATTTTCAAAAATCTTCTTCTCAAGAACCATTTGGCTAGGAAAGCTGAAACTTATGTGGAAGCATCCTCAGATAGTGTAGATTCAAAGTTGTGAAAATCATGACCCCCGGGGGTAGGATGGGGCCACAATGGGGGTAGAGTTTATACATAGGAATATATAGAGTAAATTTTTTAAAATCTTCTTCTCAAGAACCATTTGGCCAGGAAAGCTGAAACTTATGTGGAAGCATCCTCAGATAGTGTAGATTCAAAGTTGTGAAAATCATGACCCTTGGGGGGTAGGATGGGGCCACAATGGAGTGTCGATTTTTAACATAGAAATATATAGAGTAAATCTTTAAAAATCTTCTTCTCAAGAACCATTTGGCTAGGAAAGCTGAAACTTATGTGGAAGCATCCTCACATTCAAAGTTGTGAAAATCATGACCGTTGGGGGTAGGATGGGGCCATAATGGGGGGTTGATTTTTAACATAGGAATATATAGAGTAAATCTTTAAAAATCTTCTTCTCAGAAACTAATCAGCCAGATGATTCTTTATAATTGTTAAGACTTTGGCCCCAGGACAATTCTATAAGAGTTTTGATGTAGGTTTATATCCCATATATAAACAATAGTTAAGGATCTTTTTGAGAACTGCAATACCCAACATGTGATATGACTATAAAATCATCCTGTTAGAAAAGGAACTAATGATTATAAACATAAGAATATCCAGGGGGGAAAATGGATTTTATTTATACAGGATCTACATGTACTATTGTACATTGTCCAGATAGTGTGTATTATGACTCCATTAAGCTGATTTTATCATACCTATTGTTCCTCAGGTGAGCGATGTGGCCCATGGGCCTCTTGTATTGTGTTTTTTGGGGGAGGGGGGGACAATTATGGCCATGGAAGAAAGACATAATATTAAAATAATTATTCATTGTCATCATTATATTTTATGGACACCGTATTCACCTATTAACTTTATTGCATTGTTTAATTATGTCAAGTGTAAAGAATTTTCTTGAGTAAAAAACTTGCTTGAAATTTTGTGACTTTTGTATTTTAATTAAATAACTTTAAACTTTGTTATTATAGTGGTGTGTTTCAATGACAACTAATGTGCAATAACTTTATGTATTGATTTTTATACATGTAGCATGTGGATACAAACGTATGCCTTGTGTGTGTAATCTATAAACATCATCTAGATAGCCTCTGATTACTTTGTTAGTTGATTAATATTTCTGTTGGATAATTATTGTTCACTGTTTATTTTGTTAACTCTACAATGTATAATTATGTTGTCAATTTATTGATTATTGAATCTAATGCAAAACAGGGTACCTAAAGTCCACTGCACGCAACTATGTAAATTTTTGCTTGTACACATTTGAAGACATTGTCCATAGATATAAAAAGAGTGTCAATGGCCAGACCATAAAAGAATATTGTAAACTTTATCTTTGAAGTAATCATATAAAACGTAAGATGATGTATGCATTTTTAAGATATCGAGGTTTGCTGTCTTTCAAAACGTTTGACTATTCAATTGTGTAATTAACCATGTCGGCATAATATTATTTTATCATTGGTTTATTTATTTATTTTTTTTTTGAAGAAGAAGAATTTACACAACTAAATAAATCTATGTACAATGTTTAGTTTCTTTCATAAAGAATTGCACAATTGAATATTAAACAAACCAGTCAACAAAGTGCATATTGCTGAATAAAATTTATGAACTTTAATTAATGTTTTTATTCTCTGAAAACCTTGCAAGCGAAGTTGAGATAATATCAATCAACTGAGTGTGAAGAATTATTAAACATTACTAAACCTTATCGGTGTATATGGCAATAGAATGTTTCAAACCTTGGTAGATTGGATTGAAAGTCAAGGTTGCAAAACTCTAAGTTAAATAGGTTGTTATTGCTTGAAGTTGTTTATATGATACAAATGAAGAACAAAGGGGCTAAAAATGTTTTATAATTCTCTATACGATACAGATAATTTTGAAAATAATTGGGGAAGAAAAAATTGAATCGTACAATGTATATACGGCATGTATACGAATATTGAGTTTTATATCATTTTAAACAGAGTATCATCTATTTACCCTAAAAATGCTCCATAACTTCAAAGTATCGAACAACTAGCAGTTGTTCATATAGTGTATTTTAAAAGTATAATCTACTTGTGTAACAAGTCTTATTCAGCTTCAGGTGAGTAATATTTGTAGAAACCTTGGAAATATCATTTGTCAAAGTAATAAACAATAGAAAAGAATAATTCATCTTAGTCTATCCCAATGATTCAAGTCCAAAACTAATGAAGGAATATCAGTTTTTAACAAATTGTCAAAACCATGGTACTTCTTGTGACGCTCTCTCTCTCTCTCTCTCTCTCTCTCTCTCTCTCTCTCTCTCGTTTATGTTTGGTATCTTATTCTTTTACTGCTTTTGAGATCCTGGTCTTAATAATTCTCATTTAAGTAAAGAATAAACACTAATGGAAATACATTTTACATAGATAGTTGACGTATCTCTAGAAATTTGCTATCTGTAAAATATATTAAATCATATAAAAGGTTTTTATTTATTAGGAATAGTTATGGAAGGTTCAAGAACCGAATTGCATATATTTTAAATTGTAACTGAAGTTAACGTTTTTCTTCCGTTACATCATTGTTTATCAGACTAACTAAAACAGTAAAAAAAAAACACGGTTAAGCTTGTTTAAACGCTTCCGATGAGAACTGGTAATAACAATTGACAACATGACACCCGTTTGACAAATCTTCAAGAAAATGTCTATCATCTATCAAACTTTTTCTTTCTTAATCACTTACAGTTTATTGGATATTGGGAGTACAGAATTAAATAAAAAGAGTGGATCTTAAGGTATTCAAGATATCTCACCGGAAGTAGAGATTGTTTATTTTACATTGCATAGATGACAAATGTCATTCTTTTTGCTTTAATATCAAATTTATGTTAAATGACATATATATATATATATATATATATATATATATATATATATATATATATATATATATATATATATATATATATATATCAAATTTTGAAGTACTTCCTGTGACGATCGAAAGTCATGCCAAATCAAACAAAACAGTTTTAAAACCTCCACATACATACAAATTTTGACTTATCATCCAGGTAAGTTTCGTGTCTTGATCACTTGCAGTTTTTGAGATCTCGTGGGTACAAAATTTGTTTGAAAAAGCTACCTGAAGTAGAATATTTATAAATATATAGCATCGCATAGGTTACTTATCTAAGGATTTATACTCATATATTCATTCTATGTAAAATAACTTCAATACGTAAAAAAAAAAATTACTTCCTGTGATGACCGGAAGTTACGACGAACAAAGAAAAATTAAACACATCTACAGACATATCTCTATCATTCCACAAAGATTGAATGTTCAAGTATTTACAGTTTTTGGGAGCTCGAGGAGACAATATTTTTTTGCTTGAAGGCTTCCGAAGAGAACCGGATGTGACGGAAGAAAAAATGATCGAAACCCGTTAAACAAATCATCTTTTAAATATCTATCATCCCTATAAGATTCGTGTCTTCATCTTTTACAGTTTTTGAGATCTTGCGTGTACAAAAATTGTATAGAAGAAAGCTATCTGAGATATTTGAGATGTCTCACCGGAAGTAGAATTTCTTTGTTCTTTTTCAACATATGAAGATGACCTAGTGTAGTTTTATTACTAAAATGTAAATTCAATTATAATAATGAAAATAAAAATCAAATTTTGGAATGCTTCCTGTCACGACCGGAAGTTACGACGAATAAAAATAATGTAAACACATGTACATGCATAGGTCTATCATCCCACAGAGTCTGGTCGTTCAAGTCTTTACCGTTTTTGAGATCTCGTGGAGACAAGGTTTTTTGTCTCGGGACAGGAAACGGTCGAACGGAAGTGTTCGTTGAAAATAAAAGTAAACATTCCTTGAACATTTGCATATCGCACATTATTGTTTATCAAACTAACTAAAACTCTTAAAGAAAAACAGTTAAACTCATTAACAAATTAATTTGTTTAAACCCTTCCGGTGAGGACCGGAAGTGACGGTCGGTAAAATGTAACCCGTTAAACACATCTTCAATCAAATGTCTATCATCCATGTCAGTTTCCTCTCTTTATCACTAACAATTTCTGAGATATCGTGGGTACAAAATTTGTTTTTAAAAAACCTCCTGAGATACTTGAGATATCTCACAGGAAGTAGAATTTTTTAAATTAAATAACATCGTATATATAACATATGTAAGGATTTACACATATAAATTTATTCTATGTAAAATGACTTAAATACGAAAAAAAAATAATTTTTAAGTACTTCCGGTGACGACCGGAAGTTACGACGAACAAAACAAAATAGTTTAAACACATCTACAGATATAGGTCTATCATCCCACAAAGTTTGAATTTTTAAGTAATAACAGTCTATGAGATCTCGTGGAGACAACGTTTTTTATCACGGGACAGGAAACGGACGACCTGAAATGAAATTTGAAAAATGAAAAAAAACGCCTCGAGGTATTATTATTCTCTATCACTCCTGAGAATTTCAGAAAAATCTACTTAGTCATCTCTGAGAAATTCTGCCGACAAAAAAGGGGGAAAAAAAAAGAATAATAACTAGACTCTTGTTGCTATAGCAACAAAAAGGTCTTCCGTTTCTCATGTATAAATCTGTAAAAAAAAAAAAATGCATGTCTCTTATAAAAAGAAAAAGGATATAATCGATACTGTGGTGGGATCTTTCAGTAACTTTTTCTATGTGAAACAAAACAAAACGAGAAAAAGTCATTTTTGAAATTTGCTCTGACGACCGTAAGTTACGCCGGATCAACCGGAACATGGTTAACATATCTTCATACATTGTTCAATTTTCCCTGAAAGTTTGGATGCTTAAGCATTTGTCAGTTATGAGATCTCGTCGAGAAAAGGTCTATTGTCTCTGGACAGGAAATGGACGAACAGAATAGCTTAATGAAAAATATGTTAGTATATCTTAAACATTTTCCTCTCGTACACTACTGTTTATCAAGCTTAATGAAACAGTGTTAAAAAATACCCAGTTAAAGTTATCGACAATGTCATTTTTTTTAACCCTTCCGGTGTGGACCGGAAGTGACGGCTGACAAAATGTAACACGTTAAACACATCTTCTACCAAATGTCTATCACCTATGTAAGTTTTGTGTCTTGATCACTAACAGTTTCAGATTAATGGCGGGTACACAATTTAGTATAAAAAAGCTACGTGAGATATTTGAGATATCTCACCGGAAATAGATCTTTTTTGTTTATTTAACATCGCATAAATGACGTATGAAAAAATCCATACTAAAATAATTATTCTATGTAAAATAACTACAAAAGGTAAAAAAAAAGTAATTTTTGAAGTGCTTCCGGTGACGACCGGAAGTTACGCCGAACAAAACAAAATAGTGTAAACACATCTACATATTTAGGTCTATCATCCTGCAAAGTTTGATTGTTCAAGTCATTACCATATTTAAGATCTCGAGGAGTCATGTTTTTTGTTTTGGGACAGGAAACGGACAAACGGAAGTACTCAGTGAAAATTTAAAGTTAGTAGTTCTTATGGATTTGACAACTGGGTTTTATTGCCTATCACTGTCTCTAAAACTGGAAAAGAAAATCAGTTAAACTTATAAACAGCTTGATTTGTTTGAACTCCTCCGGTGTGGACCGGAAGTGACGGCCGACAAAATAAAAGCAGTTAAACACATCTTCATTCAAATCTCTATCATCCATGAAGGTTTCGCTTCTTGATCTCTTATACTTTTTGAGATCTCGCGGATACAAAATTTATTTTTAGAAAGCTACCTGAGATATTTGAGATATCTCACCGGAAGTGGAATTTTTCTGTTGATTGAACATCGCTTAGATGACATATATAAAGATTTATACTTAAATATTCATTCTATGTAAATTAAATTAAATACGTAAAAGAATTATTTTTTGAATTGCTTCTGGTGACGACCGGAAGTTACGACGAACAAAACAAAATAGTTTAAACACATCTACACATATAGGTCTATCATCCCTCAAAGTTTGGATGTTCAAGTCTTTATCGTTTCTGAGATCTCGTTGACCATAGCTTTTTGACGCGGGACAGGAAACGAACGACAGGAAGTGAATTTTGAGAAAATGAAAAAAACGCCTCGAGATATTATTATTCTCTATCAACCCTGAAAATTTGGAGAAAATCTATCCAGCCATCTCTGAGAAATCTTGTGGACAAAAAAGGGGAAAAAAATAATAATAATAACTAGAATCTTGTTGCTATAGCAACAAAAAGGTCTTCCGTTCTTATAAACATGTGTTAATCTATTAAAAAGCAATGCTTCTTCCAAGTAGAAAATGTATTCCATATAACACTTACTTTGAAGAAAACTCTCAGAACTTACCAAGCTAAACACAGAAAATGAAGAAAAAAACCCCTTTTTAAAGTAGTTTCTGTGACAACCGGAAGTTACGTTGATTCAAACAAAACCTGTTTAACATATCGACAAACATAAGTATATCATCCCACTAAGTTTGATTGTTCTAGTCATTACCGTATTTGAGACCTCGTGGATACAACGTTTATTGTCTCGGGACAGGAAACGGACGACAGGAAGTGATCAATGAAACTAAAAGTTTGTAATTCCCGAGCATTTGCCTATCAAACATTATTGTTTATCATGCTAAGTAAAACTGTTCAAGGAAAAATGTTAAACTTATAAACAACGTGATTTGTTTGAACCCTTCCAGTGAGGACCGGAAGTGACGGTTGACAAAATGAAACACGTGAAACACATCTTCTATTAAATGTCTATCATTCATGTAAGTTTCGTGTCTTGATCACTTACAGTTTCTGAGATCTGGCGGGTACAACATTTGGTTTTAAAAAAGCTTCTTGAAATATTTGAGATATCTCATCGGAAGTAAAATTTTTTTGTCAAACATCGCATAGATGACTTATGTAAGGATTTATACTACTTATTCATTCTATAAAAAACAACTTAGAAAAGGTAAAAAAAAAACTAATTTTTGGAGTGCTTCCGGTGACGACCGGAAGTTACGCCGAACAAAACAAAATAGATTTAACATGTCTACATACATAGATCTATCATCCCACAAAGTTTAGTTGTTCAAGTCGTTACCATTTTTGAGATCTCATGTAGTCATTACTTTTTGTCTCGGGACAGGAAACGGACAAACGGAAGTGCTCATTGAAAAAAAAAAGGTACTATTTTTTTTACGTTAGACAACACTTCTGTATTGCTTATTATTTTAAATAAAATTATCAAAGAAAAACAGTGAAACATATAATCAACTTGATTTAATTAAACTCTTCCGGTGTGGACCGGAAGTGACGGTAGACAAAATGAAAGCGTTTAAACACATCTTCTCACAAATGTCTATCATCCTTGTAAGTTTCGTGTCTTGATCACTTACAGTTTTTGAGATCTCGTGGTTCAAACATTTGTTTTAAAAAGATTTTCTGAGATAATTGAGATATCTCACCGGAAGTAGATTTTTGTTGTTGATATAACATCGCATAGATAACATATGTATATATGTATACTTATATATTTATTCTATGCAAAAAGAATTGAATACCTAAAAATAATAATTTTTGAAATGCTTCCGGTGACGACCGGAAGTTACGACGAACAAAACAAAATAGTTTAAACACATCTACACATATAGGTCTATCATCCCTTAAAGTTTGGA
>WFKH01011926.1:85396760-85411817 GCA_016163765.1 Magallana hongkongensis | reverse complement strand
ATATATATATATATATATATATATATATATATATATATATATATATTCTAACTGATTGTTGACAAATCTTAATGTACATGTATCCATGTATTTTTCTTATTTGCTAGACCAAGGACTGAATGAGATGAAGCAAATACTGTCTCCAATGTAGGTCCTTCAGGATGATCACAGTTAATCAGCAGAAGTGAGATGAAGCAAACACTGTCTCACATGTAGGTCCTTCAGGTAGAAGACAACAATGATCACAGTTAATCAGCAGAAGTGAAATGAAGCAAACACTGTCTCTAATGTAGGTCCTTCAAGTAGAAGAGACCATGATCACAGTTAATCAGCAGAAGTGTCCCATGTTTAATTTTTTTCTAATATCATTAAAATTAAATATCATTAAAGTTTTATTAACATTGTTTAATTTTTTTATTTAATCAAAAAAGGAATTGTTGTGCAATACCCATTACCGCAAATCGTAATTTACAGGCATGACCCTCATATCAATCCCGTATTTGGGTCAAATCCTTTTTTTGGATCATTCGAATGATTTCAGTAGACTCCAAATCAAAATTCAGGAAAAGTTTGTGACTTTTGATTGCATGATATGCCAAGGGTTTGATAGGAGCGTTGCGGATCAGAAACCTTTGGCTAGCAAATGGGATAGTATGTGCATAAGTGTGCATATTCTTACAGAATTCTTTTCATTTAAACTTTCTTAACACTACTTTGAACTTTTACTTTAGAATGAATAGAGAAACATAGGTAATCACAGATTACAAAGCTCACCGAGACGAGGCATCACCTTTATGAGGAATCACCTTTATGAGACCACCTTGATCATATTATATGAAAATCCTAGTCAATAATAATCTTGGATATACACGGATACTGTTTTGACACAATATCGTCTAACTATATCATATATTAAAAAATTGTATAATAAACATGTTAATTTCATACGGTATTATATGATCATGATACAATGTTTATCAATACAATAATATAAAATACAATATTGCATCCTATTATACTTTCAATATATATATATATATATATATATATCATATAATACAATAAAATACTGTAAAAAATAATGATGAAATATGATATTGTAACATTTGATATGACATTGTATCGTGTTATACATTATTGTATTTGATCACATAATACAATATCATAATATATATTATTATGCCTCCTGTCAGTTTGTCGCTATATATTCAATACTCGTCTATTTTCGCATAGTATACAAAGGGTTTATATAGCGTAAGCATACTATGCCGAAATAGAGCACGGCAAATGTTTTCAATGAAAATTATCCATGCGCCGACAGCGGGTTCCGAACCCTCGACCCTAAAATCATTACGTCTATAAAAGACCAACGCGTTACCGTTACGCTACATTAGCCGATGATGTAAATGGTGGTTTTTATATATATAAAACGAAGAGACATACGATTGACTTCAAACAATTGAAATTATTAATCTTTCCAAAAACACCTCATTATTTACGGTAATTTTACAGTTAAAGTTTCTGATAAACTTTTGAACAAATTGATTGAACATTTTTCAAAGAAATTGTAAATGAACATCACGAAAACGCTTTTTAAAATGACGCTTGAAAAAGAATGTACAAGTAAAAAATTCAATGAGATTTCGTCTGCTAAACAACTCGAGTTTTCTCGGTAAGGTCAATCTTGTCTCATTTCTTACAAAGAACATAAACGTTTGTTGATTTTTTTTATTGTACAGCAGCTTGTTGATTAAATAATCAATCAAATCAATTGATTGATTTGAAAGAACAAACGCTTGCTTTTCTGGTGATTATTTTTAGGGACTACACTGAAACGTCTCAGCTATTTATTAGTTAAGCACGTCTGTATATACTACAGTTGGCATAATAATAACAATAGTGTTGTGTTGTGCATGTACTATGCCTAAATAGTAGTCAGGGTTTGATCCATAGTGCACGAGCCGGAGTCAAACCCTGACTACTATTTAGGCATAGTACATGCACATAGTGCACTCGCCTCCGGCTCGTGCACTATGTATCAAACCCTGACTACTATTTAGGCATTGTACATGCACAACACAACACTATTATATAAATATTTACATTCCACAAATATTTTGCATGTAAAGCTACAATAGCATATCATAATGTACAAAAAAATTGATGCAATATCATATCGTATCATATAACTTTTTACAATATAATATATGATATAATATTATATTTACATTCCACATATATTTTGCATGTAAAGCTACTGCAGATATAGCACAATAACACAGACAGGGTACTAAAAGGTTAAATTACGAGTTTTAATTGTGACGTCACAAACGTTGAACGCTGATAAATACAACGTCACAAGCGAAAATCAAAGATCACGTTTGTGGCTATTACTGTGGCTCTTCCATTAATTTGAACTTACCCAAAGGATAATACAGTAATTTTGAGGTATAATTCACATTTGCATACAAGGCAAGAAGGTAAAAAAAATGTAAATATAAGCATTAAATCCTTATGTTTTGAAAGATATAGTCTCATAACTGCAACGGTGTGTGCAAACAAATTTTCATAACGCGCAAACGCGCGTTATTCAATTTGTATGCACACACCGTTGCAGTTATGAGACTATATCTTTCAAAAAATAAGGATTCAATTCTTAAATAACATATAAAACAATAGTGTATCACATCATACAATACTATATCATAGGAATAATATTATATCATTTAACAACAAAGACATCTATCAAGCAGGCATGAGTGAGGTCGGAAATTACTTTTTAGCATCCTTGATAATTGAGATCAGGCTCTGCATCTGAAGCTAGTCGCTACCTCTGCGGTTCATTAATATTATAGTTAAACAACTATGCAAGCTTTTATCTATAAAATTTATTATCTATAAAATATGTGACCTGTTACAAAAAACCAAACCTCATCCAGCATCCGTAAACTATGGCTCAGATTCAGCATTCAAGCTAGTCAGGTGTATCAGTATCATAAGACGCACCATCCATGCAAATTTAGTAAAGTTAGGACCAGTAATAACTAAGATATATTTTTTAGCATCCTTGATAATGGAGATCAGGTTCTGCATCTGAAGCTACCTCGATTCATTTATATTATAGTTCAATCAACTATACAAGTTTGAAATAGTACTAATATTTATTAAACATGTGACCTGTTCCAAAAAACAACCTAATCCAGCATCCGAAACCTATGGCTCAGATTCAGCATTCAAGCCTACCAGGTGTATCAGAATCATAAGACGCATCATCCATGCAAGTTTTATGAAGTTAGGACCAGTAATAACTAAAATATAATCATCAGAGGGCACCTGCTCCAAAAAACTTTAACCAGCTCTTAAAGCCTTAACCTCCTTCAGCACCCGAAACCTATGGCTCAGATTCAGCATTCATGGTTGTCAGGTGCATCATTATTATAAGACGCATCATCCATGCAAGTTTGGTGAACGTAGGACCAGTAATAACTAAGATATAATCATCAAAGGGCACCTGCTTAAAAAACTTTAACCAGCTCTAAAAACCTTAACCTCTTCCAGCATCCAAAACCTATGGCTCAGATTCAGCATGCAAGCCTGCCAGGTGCATCTGTATCATAAGACGCACCATCCATGCAAGTTTAGTGAAGTTAGGACCAGTAAAAACTAAGATATAATCGTCAAAGGGCACCTGCTCCAAAAACTTTAACCCGCTCTAAAAACCTTAACCTCATCCACCATCTGAAACCTATGGCTCAGATTCAGCATTAAAGCATGTCTGGTGCATCAGTATCATAAGATGCACCATCCATGCAAGTTTGGTAAAGTTAGGACCAGTAGTAACTTAGAAATTGCTATCAAAGGGCACCTGCACCAAAAAATTTAACCTGCTCCAAAAACCTTAACCTCCTCTATCATCTGAAACTCATGGCCCTGATTCAGCATCCAAGTCTTTCAAGTCCCTAAGTTGGTCAAGCATCATCCATGCAAGTTTGGTGAAGATAGGACAAGTAATAACTTAAGATACAGGACCTGCAACAAAAACCTTAACCAGGTCCGGACGCCGACGCCGGGAGTATAGCATAAGCACCCCCCGACTTCGTCTCGGTGAGCTGAAAATCATAAGCTGAGGCAATAAAAGCGGCCCAATGTTTAACATATGAATATGTGGAGAAACTTTTTTCAAACAAGAGGTAATCTACTAAATTGTCCAGATATTTTTGATTTAATACACTAAAGCCGATTTGATCTGGGTTATGGCTATTGTTGCTCAGGTGAACAATGTGGCCTCTGGGCCTCTTGTTTTGATTTTTAATATATGTCTTATAACTTGTCTTTTACAGTGAGATGTGTTAGAGGTTATTATTATCTATATTTTTATTTGATATTCAATTTATATTTTAATGATATTTCACAGAAATTCCTCACCCAAATAATGACCCGGCTGAAGCTAATGAAGATTATTAAAAAAATGCAATTTAAAAAAAATAATTTCTTCCTGTCAGAATTTTGGTATATTATACAACGCGGAAAAATAAAAAAACAATTAACATTGGTTGTGCATAACGCAGATAGTAAGCAACATAATTAACACATTCTAAAATGTATTATTTCGTTTAAATGATATAGTCTTTTTTATTCTTTAATGTGCTTCTCATACCAACAATCATGATTGTATCACATTGCAACGATAAATGACGCCATGTACTTCATGTACAACAACTTATTTCTAAGCATTTAGATTTTAGCACTGGTTTCAAGAAGACAATTCCTCTAACGCAACAGGTTAAAGACCGGTATCACAAACGAAATCTCTCTCTCTCTCTCTCTCTCTCTCTCTCTCTCTCAGTAGCAACAAATTATGACTTCATAACACATCTAAACATCGTAAGTAAAATAAAAGACGATTTGTCTTTGATCGTAAGCAAAGACAACCAAAAGTATAGCAGATAAAAAAGCATGATTAAATACCTTTAAAAGCATATTTGATACGATGAGCATCTGTCTCACTTTTAACTCGCAACATACCAAATAAAGATAGATGAAAATGTACAGTCGGAAGAGAATCAGATGGACACAGATACAGAAACATACAAGGATCAGATGGACACAGATATCGAAACACAGATACCAAAGATATCAAAATCAATATCCAAAGATAAATTATTTGCTTTTGTTTCTCAATGCATCTTCAATTATCGTTCACTCTATTTAAATATTTTGTCACAATATGCTGGTTAAGGGCTTCAAATTTTCACCTATTAATATGCATCTCCAGTGTTGAGTGGTAAGCATTGGAACAGCTGTTATTTGGGGTTTTTAATTTTTTTTTTAGTCTACAGGAGTTAATTTCTCTTATGACACGCTCAACCAGAAGGAGTCAGAAGTTGGAAATTTTAGTTTTCATTTATCTTTATGTTTCTGATTTAGGCATAAAAAAGTGGACCAGTGAAGAAGAAAGAGAGTTGTCAAATGCATACAGTCAAAGCCCAACACAAAAACAACCGATATCAGAAATGCTCAGAAAAAATAAAATGTTAAAGTGAAAGACCAGAAGTAGTAATAAGATCAAAAATAAATAATATAATTCTAAGGAAATCAAAATTCAATTTGCAATGAAAATGATACGATCTGCAACATTTTGACGATTACATTGTCTAATGCTTTGACCAAGTAGTTACATGTTTTGTTATCGGCCACAGGAGCGGCCGATCTATTTGTGGTTGTGTTAGAATGTGCACATGGGGAAATGAGACGTTATTATTCCTATTTCTAAAGAAATATTTTATTTGATTACAATCGTAAAATTCCGATTTATATTATTTTAAAAAAATGTTTTTAATTGAGTTTAACTGGATTTCTAAAAAAATATTTTCTTTCTTACTTTTATTGTATAGAAATTTGTTAATTTATTTAAGTTTTTATATTTAAACAATGAATGCTCCAAAGGAGAGGAGTGTATAAGATATAAAAGCAACTCGTTATGAATACGAGATTCCGGATAGCAGCATCTTCCCCCCCCCCCCCCCCAAAAAAAAAAAAAATCGGCATCGTCACGTTCTTTAACAGAGTAAATAATGAAAAACAAAAGTGCATATAAAATCACATAGTTTGATTAAAGCAAACGATTTCAAATGCTTACATTTTAATGACATTTTAATTTTTTTTTTTCAAAAATATGTCCACACATTGCGTACAATGGGAGGATGTCAAAGAGTTATTGTCCTTTCCTCAAACTTCTATCTTGCAGCTTTGAATTAAAAAAAAATACATTGGTTGAGAATTAGGACAATATGTTTATGAAAAAAGACAAGCACTCTTTTTCATTTTACAAGTTTGTTTATTGTTTACAATTGTTGTTTAAAAAATAAACTTCAGCAAAAAATACATGTAGGTGTGTATTTATTTTACTCGTATGCACATCATTTAAAGTGTTTAAAGGAGGCTCATTACACCCACCGTTTAATTTCAGTTTCACTATAGCACTACTTTTGATGTACATTTCAAATGGAGGTTACAATGCTATAAATATTTTTGTTTAATGCATTTGCTAAAAATGACAATGCTTCATGATATTCAATATTATCTTTTTTAGAAATAGTAGTTTTCTCTTTCAAAAAAAGTAAGGTTGTATTACTTCATTAAAACGTACTGCAATTTGCCTCCTTAAACAGTTTGCGGCCGATTTAATGCTTTGCATCAATACTTATCTTGTTGACTAAAGAATTGCATTAAAGGCTGAGAAGATTGATTTATGTGAACTACACTTTGACCCGTGCGTGCATGGGTTGACATTGCATATCGGATATTTACGAAATAGAAACATCGACACACTCATTTTGTAAAGTATTTTTGAAACAAACAATGAATGTGAGTATAAACTGGTATTTTTGGTTTGTTTTGGTTTTTCATTTGAAAAATTGTTGCGTAACGGCGTAGCGCAGAATGGGTTTGACCCCCAGTTAGCTATAAATATAGTCATGAGTTCACTTTTTCACCAATTTTACTTGCTTCAAATTAACACACCATGATGACATTCGGAACTCTCGAGATTTTTTATAGTAAATGCTCCGAGTTAGAGTTATCTCCCGTATTTTCTTTACTACAGAGACAATACACGTAACGCAATCTATCGTTAAATCGAATCAGTAGGACATTTATCATTTTAACGAGAGAACATTCTATCTACACTCTCCTTAGAAATATAATGTGAATATTTTGTATGGAATTAAATTTTTATTTGCCTCTTTGTTTCCACAATATCACATTTTCATGGATAAACTCAGAAACGATAATACAAGTACGTGTAAATTTTCATTGGAGATTTGCTATATGTTCTGTTCATATAACTATATTTATGATTTCTTATGAGAAATTACAAGATATTCATCAAATTAATACTGTACTTTTTTCGTCTTCTCTGATTTCAACACCAGCGTGATTTAGCGTGAATGTAATGCGCACGCGCAAAATTGTAAAATCCCAAAAAATCCTGATGATTTCTGGATTTTTTTTTTTTTTTTAGGAATTTTCATTGATTATTAATTAGCGAAGCTTTATTGAGAAAAGATAAAAACAAAATTGGTAATCTTCAAGTACCAATGATGTTTTAAAAATATAAAACAAAAAACAGTACTCCTCCGATTTATCGGTATTAAAGGCCAAAAATTCGAGTCTAATGTTTTAATATAATAGTATAGATGATTTGGTTGAAAGTTAGCAGGATATGATAAAATCTTGATTCTCATAGTTTCCATTAATTTTCAATACTTAGGGGTGTTGTGATTGAGGATCAACTTAGGTTGAATGACTTAACTCAACATCATTTAATATTTACATATCATTAATATATGATAAAACACAGAGAAAGTGGTTCGTGGATAATGCATTCTATTTTGGTTGAAGGGAGGGTTTGTACTTTGAAAAGTTTATCAGTTTATTGTAGAAGATGTGTTTAACAAATAACATATCATTGATTTTTTTCATGTTTTTGTGTGGTGGACATGTATTTATATAGATATGTGACTATATTGATCTTTTCCTTTTATCAGCCAAGAGAGCAATAAGTTGTATCCAAATATTTAGAGCTTTTTGATCAAGAGGGTTGCATGTTTATTTCAAAGTCAGTTAAAGAAAATATATAGTGTCAATTAAATTTTATAGGCATGTAAATGTTTGCATACAAAAGAGGTTCAATTTGTTTTTTGATTAATTTTTTGATAACTAAACCATTGCTAATGTGTATATATATATTTCAAAGCGATTTATTTTTTAAAAAGATGTTGTATAACAGCACGGCACTTTATTGTGATAAAGGAATGGAAAGGAAAAGAGGAAACAAAGCAAATGCTATCTCCTCGCTCAGAAGTTTTACCGCTATGTGTGCGTCCTTCTGTTCATCTGTCTGTCCGTATCAAAACTTTCTGTCTCATTTTTCTTAGCAACAATTCTTCGCAGTGGCTTGAAATTTTAATATTGTTTGTTTAGGCATGCCATATGGTGGGATTCATGCTTGTATCAATCGGACGTCAACTACCTGTTAAATGATGACTGGTTTTTTTGGTCTATTAGTATAAATTAATTTCGCTAATAAATGAATTAATAAGTACTTTCGAGGTTTGTAATATACTGTGAGGTCATAATGCACATTTCCCGTACTTTTTGTCTGAACGGAATTTATTGACAGCCTTAACTGTGCTGCGTATTCATTAAAACACATGTCTTTAGTATAGCAACATAAATATTTTTAACATTTTTCACACTTTTTGGTGGTTTTGCATTGTATATTGAAAGTTCAAGAAGTTTTCTTTCAATTTTTCTATACCAACGCATAGCTTTCTTAGATTTGTTCAGCTTCGTAACTTGATCATTGCGATCCGCACTGACTCCAGTCGTAATAACCTCTGGGAAGTTTTCGAGCTTCGGACGTACAAGATCCTTTTGAAAACCTCGAAGAATTGGTCTTATAGTGCCACATAAACATGTTCCAATTGTTGTTAAGTAGTGCGCTAAGGTAGGACTTGTGTTAAAATTGTCAGTAAAGACGCATTGTTTTCTAATTCACGAAGCAAGTCAATTACTAGCCAAATAATTCAACAAAATCCCGATATTCAAGATGTATGCCACAAATACTAAGATATGTAGGTTCCATGTGGAACAGACGACATTATAAGGACTAATCGAATGTCTCAAACAAAACATAATATTGGGCACACATATACGTATTAATTAATTACATGTGAGAATTTAGGTATCGGTTTATGAGAAACAGGGTGTATATATGTGTACAGATAGAGAAACTAAAAGTATAAACCATTCTGACGACTTTTGTAACGGTGACGCAAAATTTAATGATTTCTCTATTCGCTGACGACAGAACTATAAGCAGGTTCTACCCCCGCCTATCGCGGTTTCATCATATCTTTTTCTCGCTAATGAATTCTGTTTAAGTGAACCCAGAGAAAAAATATGCATTTTAAAATTTACTATGTACATTGTACAGAATTAAATTATTAATAAAACTGCATAAAAACAGAAAATGATTTTTCATTTTTAATAATTTGTGTTCTTAATAGTATTTTTAAATTGATGATATAATCACACTTTTTGCAGGTACATGTATTTAAAACTCCTGTCCAGATGGAGCAAAAATGCTGTTTCTGTCAATCAGCTAAAGTGGCAGGTGAAGGAATAGCATTTAAATGTAAGCCATCGCTTCTTCTTTTAGAAAGTAGTCTGTGAGGTGGTAGACTTCCCCGAGTCAGATAAGGAAAGGCTTCATGAACTGACCTCTGGACATTACCAGCTGTGCCTCTAGACCTCCTCCAGTTTTGCCAAAGAGCATATAAAAGGTGACTGTGACATCCATACACATAAAGATGAAGGTCTTTTGAGCATATCTTTTCCAAGACACACCAACTCTGAATTATTGCAAGGTTCGAGCTCCTGCGCAGGTTGTTGGCATAATTATGCACTCATGCATCATCCAAAGTGTGGCATCAGTTCTGCACCACACATGCATAATGTAAATAAATCTGAGTACTTGACTGGAAATCCAATGCCACAGCAAAGATGGATCTGAAAGTGACAATGGCAGTTAAAGTGACAAAAGTACAGTGAAAAAACTCCCCCTTCTTACTCCAGTGTTAATCTTCCAATGAAAATTATATTGTGATACCAATCAAGTTAATGATATTCAAACCATTTACCATCATACATGTATCTTAATTTTAATGAAAATGTAAAGCTTTTCAGAAAATAAAGTTTTAAAGATCAAATTTTAAATATGTACTAAAGATTTCTTTGTAAAGTATGTACATATTAAACCTTAAATTGCATTTTAAATGCATTAATTTAAGCCTGTTAGGTTATTTTGGCAATAATGAGATATTTCTCAGCTAAAGCGCATATTTGTGTACTTCATGTTGTGAATGTGAAAAAACATGAACTGCAATGTTGTACTCTTTGAACAATACATCAGTGCTTTGGCTATAGACAGTACTAAGTTATTGTTATACATATCTATAGCATCAGCTTGATAAATGCTTTAAATAATTAGTAAATTAATTTTAGAGTTAAAATTAAATCCACATGAAGCAAATAATATTGATTTCCAAGTACTACTAGTACTTTGTGCAAAATAAATTAAATGCATCTATAATTTCAGTAAGTGAAGAATCAAAAATCATTTGGATTAATTGTGTTTGAAACTTTGAATTTTTCTGACATATGTTATCCTTCACTGCTGTCTATAAACATGATAGACGTAGAAACATTATTTGTTATATTGTGTGTCATCTTCATTTACTATTATTTTCTAAATACTTTTTTTTAATATACATGATATATCCGGATCAAGAAATATGTAATAATAAAAATTGGCATTATTTAAATATATTGTTTGAATAATGAGTAAATAATGCATAAACATACAAAAGCAGTTTATGTATGTATCTGGAATGTGTTTGAATATACTTTTTGTCGTATAATAATTCTATTAAAACACAATCCAGATAAATATCTGTACGTCAACGTGTGCATACATGTACCGGTACGTAGCTTATAGAACACTTTATACAAATTAGTATGTTTTTATGGCTATTAAAAGACAAAATGTTATGAAGTTTCAATATTGTATTATATATCCATATATATGATGTCCCATATTAAGTCATGATGTTGAACATGTACATTGCGTGTATTTTAACATGTGTATAGTGTAAATGCATGAGACACTTTAAGAAATATATTTAAACTTGAATTTGCTTTAATCTTGGCCCCTGGTAGGTTGGACGATTAGAGAAAAGTTTGACATTGAAAATGAAAAAAAAAAATAATAATCTATTCAATTGGTTCAGGATATTTATAAATTATAAAAGGTAATATTGGGTATTGTAGATTCAAGTTTATTCAATACAAGACCATTGCCTGGGAAAGATGTGACTGCCACAACAACTAGAGTACCATAGTTTCACTTAGGCATGGGAAAAGAACTCTTTAAGGTAGGTCATTATTAATAGAAGTACTTTTTGTAAAAAAAAAAATCATGTTAGCTCAAAAGGGTAATTGGGCCAATATTGAGGTAAAAAATTCTTCTCAGAATATAAGGAGAAAAAGTCTCAAGAATACAGCAAGCCAATTTAATTGCATGACCAACTGAGTTGCTCTGACCCATGGGTTATTTACAATCTTGGCGATATTTATCATTAATCATAATTAATGCATTATAAAAATTATTAGTACACCCGCTTATATATATTTGTCTACAAATGTTGGTAAACTTGCTTATTATAATGGTGCACAAATTAATTAATGTACTGCTTATTATATTTAATAGCATATGAGGAAAAGATAATATCCTTGTGTTTGCTGTAAGAAACGAACAAACCAAAGAGATCGACGTAGGGTGACAGCTGCACAACGACTAGTTCTCCAGAAATGGACTGTAGGTGATGTGTCTGAGGATAAGGTGTTGTGTAGCTTGTGTCGGGTGAAGATCCATTCTCATCTTAAGCGGAAGAAAAGTGCACAACAAAACTTGGAGCATGAGTTAAGAGACAATCCCTTCTCTCCACCAGAGAGGAAGCAAATTAATGCTAGGAATGCTGCAATTCACACTCCTCCATCTGTAACACTGACAGTGCCATCCACATCTTCCAGTCATTCCAGATGCTTCATCTGCAGAACACCTGGGCCAAGGTTGGTTGTGGTGTCATCAAATGAACGTCACTCTGTTTTTTTACAACAAGGAATATTGATTCCATCAGGCTCAAGATGCTGCACACGTCATCTCCCCAATGGACGATTCACTGAAGAGGCACTTGAAAAAAATTCTGCATTTTCAGAAACATCTACACTCAACAGGACGTCCATTGTTGATATGCTCATGTATCTAAGGGAGATTGCTTTGCTAAATGGAGGGAAAAGAATAGACTTTGATGATCCAAATGCACTGAGTGACCAAGAGTATGTCAACCTCACTGGGATAAATAAAGTCTCCTTTGATGATCTGTTATCAGCTGTAGATGGAAAGGTAAAGAACACATCCACTCGCAGTGTTAGAACCAGCCTTGGAATTTTTCTTCTAAAGATGAGATGTGGTCTGTCCAATGAAATGCTGGCAACAATATTAAATGTTTCAAAGTCAAGCATTCGTCGGGCCATCACAGTAGTGAGGAGGGCACTCATGGAGACATTTGTACTAAACAATGGTTGGTTTCAGCACATCTCCAGAGAGGATGTTATAAATAAGCATACCAGGCCATTAGCAGAGTCTCTTTTTGGTGGTACTGGCACCCAAGCCATTCTTGTTTTAGACGGCACATACATTTATATACAAAAAAGTATGAACTTTGCCTTTCAAAGGAAAACATATAGCATACATAAGGGTCGTCCATTGGTGAAGCAAATGATTGTTGTAATAACTAGCGGCTATTACCTATCTGTTCTTGGACCATATGTAGCGAAGAACAATGATGCCGCAATCTTGAGCCACATCATGAAGACTAACAAAGAAGATGTGTTGAAGTGGGTTGAAAAGAGAGATGTGTTTGTTGTAGACAGAGGCTTTCGGGATTCCTTGACAATACTTGAAGACATTGGATTAATATCTGCCATGCCTGCTTTTATGAAGAAAGGTGAAAACCAAATGTTAACAGCAGATGCAAATACAAGCCGTTTAGTGACCAAGGTAAGATATGCTACATATGTAATGCAATTCTAATTTAATAAGAAAGAATCAGTAGAGAGAGAGAGAGTGAGAGAGAAGAGAGAGAGAAAGAGAGAGTATTGTTATATATTAGTATGTTCACATGGAATTGATCTCTTTATTATTTATGTTACAGATACGCTGGGTGGTAGAATCTGCTAATGAGCGGATAAAGAGTTGGAAGTTTTTTAATCGCGTCCTTCCTTCGTCCCAGGTGCCATACATTAGTGACTACATCAAGATTGTGTGCGGAATTTCAAACAAGTACTTTACACCTTTGTCAACAGGTATGTATATGCTTTGAAAATGATACGCATGAATAATGGAACTTCTTTATATTTAAGTCACCTAAGTCGCTACAAAGTATATAATATTATACCCGCACTTTCTAAAGAAAGTTCGGGTATAATGTTGTTGTCCTGTTCCGTCCGTTCCTCATGTTATAAACAAATACCAAAAAACAAATTATAATACGCCTACTGATAAGCCCTTTATTACTACAGAAATACTAAGGAAAATGAGGCCAAGAAAAACCTATATACACAAAAAAGCAAAAAATACAAAACAACCCAATTGAATACATTGGCAGAAATTTCACAAGTTACTTAACATGCTAAATGAAGTTAAAGATTTGGTGCGAAAGAGCAGTAGAGAATTTATATAAAGCAACTGATCCTGGACCTCCAAAATATGACTTTCCTAATTTTGAATACAATTATAAAATAAATAAATTGTAGTTTAATAATTTTGTATATCATGTTTGTTCAAGAGGTCAGAGAGTCCCAGCCAGGCCTTCATGTTGATCGTAGAGATGATGTACTCTGAACTGAGTGAACTGACAGAGGAGGAACAAAGGAGAAGACTTCAAGATTACACACTGTGTTATGATAATATTTGCAACGTTGATGAATTAGGAGCAGCCAAAGAAGATCTTCCTCTTCCTGGGCCACTTTCAGACAGGAGGTTACAGCCAAAGGGCAGTTTTGTCAAGAGGTCAGGGCCTATGTTAACGATGTGCTACTGCGCTACCATGAGAAAACAACGTTAACACAACAACCATGCCAAGCAGCAAATCGGATGTTGAATGAACTTTGAGGATTGTGTAATCATTTGAGTTCATGTCTTTAAATATAAGAGGTCATATAACTATAAATATGAAATACACTGATACAAAGTAATGATTAATATCTGCCATATTTATCCAAACATATCCACCTTCTCTTACATTATATTTCAATTTTCTAGGAGAAAGAAGACATCATCAAATGTATGGAAGACTCAGTCCTGCTAGACAAGTCCAGGGCCGCCATAGCTCCGAACATTGCTGTGTCTGATATAATTGCCATTTTAAAGAACACTCCGGGGGCAGACATAACCAAATCAGGGAGGATTATAGGGAAAGTGCGGAAGGTTGCAAAAATCCCCATGAGGGTCCTCACAAAACACACAGTTCTCTGCCTAACATCAGGTAATTCCTAACGGAGATTCATTGTTTGCTTTATAGTGTGATATATTACGTCATGGTCAGCTTGTAATTTAAATGAGATACACAAACCATAATATACAGCAGTCTTAGTTTTCCTTATGATGATCTTATAAAAAGTAGTGTATTTTGCAGTTTCATGATTTTGTTCTTATGATGAGCACCTTCAGCAGAATTATATTTTGTTGATTATAATTTTGAAATTTTCCATACAACTCCTCTCAATATTGCACATTTTTTTACTAAAAGCATATCATGTACAAATCATTTATATCCTTTTTCTTGTTTTTGTAGGTGATGCAGCCGAAGAAACTGCTGTTAAGGAAGCAACCTTCCCGGAGATTGAGGCCAATGGTAACATGATTTGAAA
>WFKH01011926.1:85381058-85396750 GCA_016163765.1 Magallana hongkongensis | reverse complement strand
GAAGCAACCTTCCCGGAGATTGAGGCCAATGGTAACATGATTTGAAATTAGAATTATATACAGTTGGGCTCAACATTTAATCATCAAGACAATCAATTCTTTTAAATAGAATGATAACAATGCAAATTGATTAGAGACCCCATATCTAGCAGTGACACTTATATATTTATGCAACATGAGCTATTGATATTCATAATAGTTAAACTCTGAAGAAAATTTAACAAATATAATAATTCTCTGTAGTAGATACCCTGGTGATGGAACAGGATTCATCATTTGACATGGGTAACCTCTCTTCACCACCACCACCTCTACCATCACTAAACGAATCAATCTCCAATGATTTTCCAACACCACCATTGATTGAAATGATGATGAATATGGCAGTGGATAGAGATACCCCATTAGAAGGACCCCAGCCAGATGAGCCCCTCCCCTCCCCACCAGATGAGCCCCACCCCTCCCCACCAGATGAGCCCCTCCCCTCCCCACCCAAACTGCCTCTGGAGTCTGTTCAGAGGGTACCGATGACTGTAAGTATGCTAATGCTTCCACTAACATATTGAATGTTCAGATCAATTTGATGTGAGAGATCCCTATTTAATGTAAACACATTCTAAAAGCTTAATTATACAATATTTACATTTTCAACTGTCTTTGTCAGTGATAACATTACGAATCAATTTTGAAGCCTATAGCCCAATAATTTCATAAAAGATGAGCAACACAAAATGGGCATGTCCTATAGTATAACCGAGAAATGGTATTGGCTGTGCCGCATAGTAATACATAGTACGTGCTACATGAAACAATAGTGCTTTTTAAATGTTGTTTTTAAAGTGTAGAAATTGGAAATAATATAATTAATAAGGTGTCATTCTTTGAATATTATAAGGTGATAATTTTGGTCGGAGCATGGTCAAATCTAGCATAAAGCACTTCAGGCTTTATTGGATTTGACCACGTTCCGGACTAAATTTATAACCTCAAAGAATAACTTCATATTCCTTATATAAATATATAATAAAGCAGAGTTTAATTGGCATATCATAAAATGTTATCCTTTTTATTCTGTAATCAGTATAGTTATAAAAATACATGAATGTATGTATATAGCGAACTATGTAGAAATTCTATTATAAATAAAAACTTGTGTCATCATCAATAATTTATTCTGAGCATGTCAATCTTAATTTTTATCTTTAGTGCCTTCTCTTTGAGTCACTCATGTTATTGAAGAGATTGTGGGAAGAAGGGGAGAAGATGGGTCCTTTGGCTGCCAGCATTGGTACCTGGGAGTTGTACAGGGATTTCCTTGCAGGCGTATAAAACCATTGGAGGAAATCCCTGGAACTGCAGACATTGCCATTGAGTGTTTCTGGGAACCAACTTAGGAGGAAACAGGGGGTTGCAGTGTAAAATTATATGTCAATGAGTTTTTTGCCTTTTTAACACATTTACATTAAGATGTCCACAACGACATGTATCATTTTCATGACTACTTTCTTACCTTGCAAGGGAGATATTTTAAAAGGAATTATCCCGTTTCTGGCATTATAATTTTTTTTAACAATTTCAATTTTCTTCAATAATTATTTTATTCAATGTAATTTATCTGCAAATCAATTTCAAAATTGTTTAAAACATTGGCTTTTTTACATAGCAATATCAAAATTTTATCAATATATTGCTGAAATCAGCACTCCAAATTTTGAAGTTTTTTATTCTAAATTTGAACTAAATGTGATGGCAGTAGTAAAAGGTATAGTCTGTAGGCTATAAGGGCAATGACGTCATACATATAGGTCAAGGTCAGGTCAAGGGCAAATTTAGGTCACAAAGAGGTCATGGTCAGGTCAAGGTCATAAAGTAGGTCATGTACTCAATACAAGGTCACAAACATCTGAGGTCAAAACAGTCTGAGGGCTAATCGTCAAGGTCAATACAACAAGGGCAAACCGTTTGAGGTCAAAACAGTCTGAGGGTACCAATGACAATATAAGGTCATTATTAGTCTGTGGGCATAATTATCAAATATGTCTGAGGTCAAATATGTAATTCTAACAATTTAATATATATTTAGCGGTGTTTTGGGTAACCTTCGTTGTTATTAAGAAGATGTCACAGTACAAATGGATGGATGTAGAGTGGTGTGCTTTACATGCAGTCAAACGCGAGGAACATATCAGGATAGAAAGCAACTGGTTTAATAGTAAATCGGAATGTTTGAAAGATTACAGAGAAAAAATGAAAGGGGATTACGATATTGTTGACTGTTGGGTCTCGGAGGAATTCCTTGTTAAACGGAAACTGTTAAAATGATGACGTCAAAATTAGTATTTAAAACAGACAAAGGTAGTGGAAAAATCACCATACTCTCATTACATTTATACAACGATGGCTGGACAAATGTTAATTGGGCAGCTGCTGATAGAAGAATGTGGTAACGGGTGTAAAGGGTTTTTTAAAGAAAAGTTACAAAAGAAAATATGTATCTTTGTACCTGGCCTCCTTGCAATTACACTCATAGCCTCTCTGTGTATTGTTGTGAGTGTTTTGCATGAGAAACAGAAAAAGCATAACATGGATTGCATGTTGAGACCTAACCTCAACTCAAATAGTCCTATAACATGTCTACATGTGGATAAATACCCCCTTTCCAACGAGATTTACGCGCGAATATGTGTCAACAATACTGTACAGATCGATATAAGACGGTTTCATAATGGACTTCCGAGTAAAGAAGGAATCTTCCTGAGTCAAATGCAGTGGCAATACCTGAAAAAATCGGTGTCTATATTTAGATATGACACTGTACATGTAGGTACATAATAATTAAATATTATGAGGTAAAAGATAAACAGGTATTGTAAGACATAATTAAATTGTCAGAGAATGTTTCCTATAATACATGTACCGGTAGATGTTTTCCATCTGCTTTTTTGATCGAACCGGGGTTTTTTTTTGGTCGGAATTTACCATGAAGACCCTATATAATTTTTATATCAAATCAAAGATGATTATCAATGTATCAAGTAATTGAAATGTTAAGAATAGAACACATAGACAAAACACAATAGCGGCGAAAAAAATGATTAATCAATCTACAATTCTTCACGCAGTACAGAAAGTATTACATTGAAATCTGATAACGTCAAGTTGACGTCATGACGTCGTGAGCGTTGTTTCCGTAATCAGACTTAGTAATTTTAGAGAGTTGTATAAGGAGAATCGTTTGAGATATTTAAGAAATATAAACTGATTTAAAACAGGAAAATCTTAAATATTATTCACTAATATCTTCATTTGATTTCGGAACTAGGCCGATTTTGGTGCAAAATGTACCTTGTTCTTTCGAGAAACCTGAAAATACTTTTCTAGAACGACAAAAATCACAAGAAGAGCGATGCAGATTCAGTCTGGATGACTTCAAGGACCTTTTCCTTACAGCAGTGCCTTTCAAAGATGAGATAAATATTTACATTCGTCACTTTACAGTGTCAAACGGTCGCTTTTTTCCGACCAAAAAGGGGGTCACCTTTTCCTTACAACGATGGTTGAAATTTGAATCCCTTTTGCAAGATATTGAACACCATCTGAAAGACAATGGTGATAGTAAAGAAATGAAGTGGCACATTGGCGGGGGTGTTTACGTTTCCCTTAACCCTGGATACCCCACAGTGGACATAAGGCACTTTTGGAAGCCGAATGATGCCGTAGAACCTGTACCTACAAGGAAAGGGGTGACCCTGAACAACCAGAAACTTACCCGGTTGCTTCAGGTTGTTGAACAAGTGAGAGAATGTGTCCCCGGGTTAAATCAGAGAGAACTATGTGCCTTCAGCGAGTCCCATCAAAATCAACTGGGAATGTTAAGTTGTCCAGAGTGCACTCCCTTTGGATATGAACCTAAAGAAGATGTGTCGGACGGTGGCGATGTTAGTGACTTGTCTGAGTGATTGCCTTCCTAAAAGACTACAGTATCTTTATCTCATGTTTGTAATTCATTGATTATTGTACATACTCCTGTTTTGATTAAAATTGTACTACATATTGTTCTTACAGCTTGATTATAAAAAACAAATAAAACACCTAGACAAGTTTTGTTTTGCGTTGAGTGATTGGTATATATATTATGATATATTTATAAGACCAGTCAGTGAGGTACGGAATGGCAAAGTATACAGACTACTTAAGAAAGCTCTACTATACTCCCGGAAATCCGGGAGCATTTGCAGGTCCAGAGAAACTCTATCAAGCTGTAAAACAAGACGGAAAGTATAAGATTGGTCGAATGAGAATCACACAGTTTTTAAACAATGAAGATCCATACAGTTTGGTAAAACCTATTCGTAGGTCATTTCCTCGCTCAAAGGTCATTGTGAACACTATAGACTCCATGTGGGACGGGGATTTAGCCGATGTTAGTAACATTTCCTCCGAAAATGATGGTTATAAATTTTTGTTAGTTTTGATAGATATATTCAGTCGTTTTTTGTTCATTGTACCTTTAAAAAATAAGCAGCATCAGAACGTCACAGATGGTCTTAAATCTGTTTTTCATAGTGGACGAAAACCTGATACTCTCAGAACAGATAAGGGGAGCGAATTCAAAAATCGTTGGGTAAAGACGTTTTTAAAAAAAGAAGGCGTCCATACCATATACACCCAGAACGAAACGAAAGCAAATTATGCAGAAAGAGTCATCCGTACCATGAAAAATATTATGTATCGTTATTTCCTCAAGAACAGAACCTATCGTTATGTCGATGTTTTACAAGATTTAGTGACTAGTTATAACCAGAGACCTCACAGATCTTTAGGAAAGCGAGCACCTGCAACTGTCACCAAGGAAAATGCAGATGAAGTGAGACTCATTTCCTATCTCAGTACGAAGAAAAAAAAATCCTATTGTGAACAAAAGCAAATTGGAAAAAACAAATAAATCGTTAATTAAAAAGAAAAGGACTAAACACATTTATAAGTACAAGATAGGTGATGACGTACGTATTTCACAGCTAAAACATCCTTTTCAAAGAGATTACCAGCAGAAATGGACTGAGGAGTATTTTAAAGTTTCTAATCGATGCAAGAGAGATGGTATATCTGTGTACAAAATAAAGGATTTGGCCGAGGATCCAATAGAGGGTACTTTTTATGAATCGGAACTTCAAAAAGTTGTGAAGTCGGGAGATATTTTGTATAGGGTGGAAAAGGTGTTAAAAAAGAGAAAACGTGGCAACTCAAAGGAAATGTACGTCAAATGGGACGGATGGCCTAGTAAATTCAATTCATGGATTCCGGAAAGTTCCCTGGAGAAGAATGAATAAAAACAGTTGACTTTCAGAATTCGTCATCAGTCAAGATGAGCCTTCGAATGGTGTTGAAGTCCACAGACAGCTCTGAATATTTTGACAATCAACTGAATTGTTTTCGAGTTCAGTTAAATAAACAAATTCAGTTAGATGGATATTGGACAGTAGCTTTGACAGAATTTGCAACAGAAAGCTGGGATCCGGCAAAGAAAACTCCAGAGGTATATATTTGTTGCGACATCTGTGAGAAAACCATTGTCGGTTGCAAGGACTTACCTCTCTTACGACGAGTGTTTCTAGGGGAGAAGCTGGAAAACAACATAATCTACACTTTACCGTATTATATTCCTGTAAAGATTGGTCAATTACAGCAGATTTGTATATGTATAACAGACAGAACAGGCAACCCAGTATCATTCTTAGACGGACCGGTGAGCGCTACACTTCACTTTAAGTAGTTTCCTTACGTTTTATGATGAATAGTAAGACGTACATCAGTGACCCTAAAATATGGGAAGCGTTTTACGAAAACATGGCTGAGAAAAAGTTGTCCCTACAAATATAAACCGGAACAGATAGGAAGAGGGATGAGAAAGCAAAAAAAAAGTCTTACGTCATTCCCATAAGACCTCATTCGCAGTTAGAATATCATAATCCTATTTCTCAAGTAACACCCGTGGCTGCCGTGGAAGAGAGGGCCAAATCTGAACATTTAAAAGACGTAAAAGAAGGTGTTCCCTATGTCAAAGCCAACAAGGGTATAAAAAGACCTTCGGAGCACTCCTCCGTCATTCCTACCAAAAAATTGAAGACGCCAACATCGGACAAGAGGAAGAAGGGCAAGAAAACCAATCTTGTGAAGAAAAAATCAGTCTCCAGAAAGGAAACAAACACGCGACATACACCTGGTGGAAAAAGGTCATCACAAAAGCCAAAAAAACTCTTTAAAATCGATAGTTACAAGAACTTTTTTAAGTAGTGAAAATGGCTTTTTTAAGCGGTCATAATAAAGACATAGCCCAGCCAATGGAACTTTCCCTCTTTGTTTCTCCTTCTAATCAAGTAGCAATAGAAAAAGTGTATTTTACGGAAGCTAGACCGATTTCAAGTATTGGAGTGTCAGATACCCCAATAGAAATAGTAGTTTCTGGATCTATAGCCGAATATATTGATTTGAAGAGAAGTCGATTATATGTGAAAGCAAGAATATTAAAAGCGGATGGAACTGCGTTGGCGGCAAACGAAAATACTGGAATCGTTAATTTACCACTGCAAAGTATGTTTTCTCAGATGGATGTCTACTTAAACAACAAGTTGGTTTCCTTTAATACGAATAATTACCCATGGAAGGCCTATCTGAAAACAGTTCTGTTTTGTGGAAAAGAGGAATTATCTTCTCAGAAACAGTCAGAGCTGTTTTTCAAGGACGAAGGAACTATAAATGATGCCAACGCCTACAATGGAGGCAATTCCGGGCTAGTTTTGCGCTATGGCTATACACAGGGAAGTAAAGTATTTGAACTTGAGGGTAACCTGGTGGAGGATATTTTTGACATCGACAAATATCTGATCAACGGCGTAGATATCTACATCAAGCTGTTTAGATCTAGTGCACCTTTTGTAATAATGTCGGCACAAGAAACTAGAGTTATTAGATGTTGTGTACAAAGTGGCCAAAGTGCGAGTGGATCCTGATGTACTGTTGAACCACAGCAAACAGATAGAATCTACCCCCGTAAAATACACCATCTCAAGAAATGAATTGAAAATGAACACCATTCCTAAAGGGTCTACCGAATTTTACTGGGACAACATTTTCCCTCAGGCAGTACCCGACCGTATCGTTGTAGGTTTGGTAGATCAGAAAGCTGTAAATGGAGATTACACCGCCAATCCGTTTAATTTCGAGCATTTCAGTTTAACAGATATAGAAATATACGTGAATGGAGAAAGCGTGCCAGGAAGACCCTTAAAAACCGATTTTACGGCAGGGCATTATTCGTCAGCATATGCCCACCTGTTCGAGGCTTCTCGAAAATGTAATCAGGACGCCGGTCTAGTAATTACTCGAGACAACTTTGGTAGTGGATACTCTCTGTTCGTCTTGACCATAGATCCATGTGGATTTGGTGAAGAATATTTAAACCTGATTCGAAGAGGAAACACCAGACTCGAACTAAAGTTCAAAGAAGCAACAACAAAAGTTGCCAACGTTCTGGTATTTGCGACCTTTTCCTCTCTACTAGAAGTTGACAAGACCCGGGACATCAATTACATTCAACCACGAACTCAAATCAGCTCCTCGAGTTTGTGCATAGGGAACCTATCTTAAATCGTTTTGTAAATGAGTATATGCCAGTAATACCTTACCGGAGGTCGTGACTCCTTACCCCTCTGCCTTCATCATCAATACACAGCCTTTGCCATTTCCAGGAGAACACTGGGTAGCTGTATTCATACACAGTTCCTCGGAGGCCGACTTCTTCGACAGTCTAGGTAAACCACCATAGAATTACAAAGAGATTGAGAACTTTATTTATAAGAATAGTTCACATTGCAATTTTAAATGTAAACGACTTCAACCTTCTTATTCGGATTTGTGTGGACTTTATGTACTTGTATATTTAATATCTAGGTTGTGTTTTAAAATGTCCTTGTCACGCGTTTATGGTTTATTTTCCAGTAACATTCAACTGAATGATGATTTTGTACGTAGCTTTACATATGAATTTTTGTATCAATAAACATGATTTATTGCATTGGTGACTTCTTATAAATACTTGTACAGTTTTACAAGTCAAGTCATTAGATATTCGGTAGAGGAAAGCGAAACATGGAATAACAGGGCGAATGGTGGAACACGAAATCATTGCTACCATTTTCAGCACCTACAACAATTTTAATAAGTGGAAGTACGCAAAGCGGAAAGACACATTTCACTAAACGACTCTTGCAAAATGCAGATAAAATGTTTTCTACTCCTGTAGAAAAAATAATATATGCTTATTCTGAACATCAGCCCATGTTTGACGAAATGATGTCAAGCATACCAAGATTCATTCATTATCAAGGATTACCTTCCAAGGAAGATATAGAGCAGTATACAGAGGGTGTAAACCACACGATAGTGGTATTAGATGATCTTATGCTACAGGTTGCGCAATCTCAAGACTGCGTACATCTTTTTTACTGTGACTTCTAATCATCGTAACGTTACCACTGTGATGCTCTCTCAAAACTTGTACCCTCCCGGTAAATATACCAGGACCATATCCCTGAACTGTCTAAATGTGATTTTATTCAAGAATTACCGTGATTCCCGCCAGATCATTACCTTCGGATCACAAATTCTACCAGGATGTGTACCATTTTTTAAAGCAGCATACGAAGCTGCAACACGTCCAAATTTTGGTTATTTGCATGTGTGTTTAGAACCTACCCAGAACAAAGAGTACCAACTGCGATCTCACATCTTGCCTGGGGAGGACATGGTTATTTATCAATCCCTATAAATACATATGCTTCATCACAATTTATTCATATTGCAAATATGAATCGAAGAATACGGAAGCATAGAACATTTATAAATTTTATGCTAAGTGCAAACAGCGCTCAACAGAAAGCGATTGTTAAGTATTTGACTAGTGAGCAATACGATGTTATCAGTGAAATCGCTCTGAATATTTACACGGGGACTTATCCTCTGACGAAGAAGTATATAAATCAGCTGAAACCTTACCAATCCTACATTAGATCACTGGGATCGAGGGAAGTCAGTACGAAACAGAAACGTGGGATTTTATTGAAACATCTACCATTAGTATCTCTGTTACTGAAACCCATTGTTCATCAAATAGACAAAAACGGCGAGAGAAATGATACTAGTGCCTAAATTAAAATACGAACATCTTAAAAAAATCGAGGATAAAGAAGAACCTGTTAAACCTGACACCGTGAACGACGACAAAGATCAAAGACAGATGTCTGAAAAGACTTTAACCGCTACAGCGATAAATGAATCAATCAATGACACCTCACAGACCGGGACTAGTTACACCAGTAGAACTCAAACAATAGGAAAACCTCCTGGTGTGCCCATGAAACGACGCAAGAAACACATTCCCTGGCTTACGTACTGAGTGTCAAATTTAGAGAGAGAGAAAAAAGACTGTTCTTGTTAAAACAAATTTTATTGTACATAATGTAATGTATATCATTATGAATGATAATAAAATACAATTGTGTCTATTAAAATAAAAATGGGTATTAAAATGTACATTTTTTTCATGGTTTTAACAAAATCCAAATGGCAGCGTATCTAAATTGGGTAGAATTCTCCTTTTGGTGTAAACCATTTGATATCGTTTGGTTTCTCTGCGGTTTAACAATTTTCTTTTCCGACTGTCCCTTGATATTTTACAGGGGTTGATAATTTCAATTTGCTTATCTTGTGTTGTACAGATCAAGGATTTGATAGCATCGAAATTAATCACTTTAGAGTTAGCCCAGTTTAATGTAAACCCACGAACTTTACATTCTTCCCTACCAGAAAGAGTCCGGTATGCATAATTTTTGGGACCCCCAGACACGAATTCTACAATGTAACCATCTTCTGCTTTGATCTCATTGGTCAGTTCCCCTAAATAGTTTCCTATAGGCAGATAATGTAAGTCGTCTGACTTCTGTGTTTTAAAAATGACACTATCTGTGTCAAAATACAAAACGTCCTCCCCCAACCGATCTAGTACACTATATAAGCGCAACCGCGCATGCGCAGTAGTGAAACTTGCCAAAAATATGTTTGTTTTGCAATCCTGTGGCATGAACATGGAATGATTACTCCATTCAAATTGAAGGGTGTCCTTGGAAACAATGTGAAAATTATGAGGGACTTTAGTAGGGTCAGAGAGAATCTGAAAAAAATTATCACATTCGGATTCATGAAAGAACATGGATTGCTTCAGGCTTAATCTCTGACCAAATTTTCCCTAAAAACTATTGAGACAGATTTGGGCTAAACAGCGCAAACCCGGATTTTTTTCAATTTTGTCGCACTCTAAGTCTATATCTTCTTTTTCTTTGTATTGTCTAATATATTCCTGTTTTGACTCTTCACTAACACACTCAGGAGGAAATCCCGAGGCTTCTTGTTTAATCTTAAGAAACGTATTAACATACTTTGCAAACAGACCCCCCTCACCCAAAGTTGGTTCATATTGCGAAGATTGCTCAAAGTGATAGACCTCGTAAATTTTTAAAATTTGGTACCCTTTTGACACTGCCATTTGGATTTCGGGAGTACACCACGTGCCCGTGATGGATCTTTCCTCTACAGAACAGGTACAATGATGCTGATTTTCAGCGTCCGCACACGTTCGACACAGAGGAAATTTTAGTTTTCCTTGAGACCGGTACGGAAGCACGGGGTGGTACAATTTTGTTGGCGGTAGGACTTTGATTTTGGCAAGGCCGAAATAGTTCGATACATCCCGAAAATCTTCTGTGATAATAGTCGGATGACCCACGGGATAACGACAGTATTTATTTGTCCAAGGGTAAAGACTGGTGAAATCGTAATACTGAATGGTTTCGTCCTCTTTAGCTTTGTAATGGAGTTTTATGGCATTAGTGCGTGTCGCAATTACATTCAAATTGTGTAAGGTTCTTTAAACATTTCACCAATCTGGTGAGAGGATGGTCTTTGTAAGTCAAACAAGACAATATTTACAAAAACAAAACAATTTATTTACAATTACACAATACAACAAATTGAGATTGGTGACGTAAGCTCTTTTTGGATGGACTGGCATTCGGCAAAACGTCTAAGTTATGTTGGTTCCGTATGACTGGATAAGCATAAGTCTCTGCACGGATATTGTACATGTATTTGTACAGTTTTTAAAACAAGAATTACAAACCAACCATATAAATATGTCTGACGAGTATTTCCGATTTGGGGTAATATCGCTTTTATTAATTTTCAGAACGACCTTTTATTTACTCTCCAATGTTTAATTTAAATAAATACAAAATGAACAAACTTTTATAACATCAAATTAAAACAGTGTACAGTGTATTTACGGCTATATAAACTCAAACACGTTCATATATTCATGTAAGTGTGCGGGTGCGAATTTTGTGTATTAGATAACCGTTTACCGCTAGGTAGTGCAGCCGTGGCTGATTTCCTCGGCCGCGGGCGAAGGATAGATTACGTTAAGGTTTAACGCATACACACGCACAGCTCAGAACCTAGGAAGATTTGAAAAGTTTGTAATTTAGTGACTAAAATCTATCAAATAGAATTTTTTTTTTTACTTAAAACCCACAATTGATCTATATATCTGATATTGCATTAGATTGAAAATGGTATTGCTTTTATTAATTAACTGAACGATTTCTTAACAATTCTTCAGTTCGCAGCTAAATTAACTCATATATGAGAGACGCAACTCTCGTGTATTAGATAACCGCTGACCGCTAGGTAGTCCAGCCGCGACCATGGTGACCGATTTTTCGGCCGCGGGCGAGGGATAGCTTACGTAATGATACGCGCACAGCTCTGATTCAAGGTGGATTTTAAATGCATGCAGTATGATAACTAAAATGTAATGCATAGGATTTTTTTTCCAAACGTATTTTGTGTTTTACTAGAAAAAAAAGAATGTTTTGTTTTCCGATTCTCGTCTTTAAGGTTTGTGCACTATAAGAACTAAACAACAATGACTTAAACTTCTTTAAAAAAAGCATGTGTTCTAATTTTTTTTCTCATGAATTAAAGCCCCCTGTATAAACCATCATACTTTCTGTGGTAATTTTATGCCAGTTTTACGCACAAAGACCTTCGTTAACTTGCCAAATGAAAACAGGTACATGTTAACATGTAAAGCTTTTTACACTCATACTACACAAATCACTTACAAAATAACATTGTAACGACCTTTATGAGATCCCAACAAACAACTATTCCAGCGACAGCCATATCGAAATCCTAACTGTTTTTGAGTTATTAAGCAAAATCTTTTAAGGGCTACTGACCCTTAATTTAAGGGGCCAGCCCTTTTTTATTGGTGTCAAATGAAAGCCCTTAACATTATGCACAACTTTTGTTCTATACGTATTTAGGAAATATTTCAAACTAAAAAGTTACGAAGCTAAAACATGAGAAAAATTTTGCTATTTTTAAAACATAGATTTCGATTGATTAATTCGAGTGGAATAATTGGAAAAAACTAAAATACAAAAATCAGAGGACAATATTCAAAGTGTCAATAATTAAGATTTTTAACTATAAATTATTTGCTACGGACCATTTCGGAGCCTTTGTCTGGAAACTAATGCCCCTAAAATTTTAGAAAAAGGGGAATAACTCAAAACCGGAAGTTGTGATTTCAATTTTTTTTGTGCTCTAGAAACCTAATTTAATTTACAATATACCGTGAAAATTTGAATGAAATCGGATGACAAACAAATAAGTTATTGAGGTTTTAATAACGTCTAGAAGAAGAATAACAATAACTAGACACGATCTCGTTGCGAGCAACGAGGAGGTCTTCCGTCCGATTTTAAGAAGGTGATATGACATCATCGACTTTGATTTTCGACAAGAAAACATGATTTGTAAAAAGGAGTGGAGTACTACTGCTTTTCTGCATCGCTTTTTATAAGTTCTCTTATGTTGCTTTTTTAAATACTAGCATTTCTTCCAATTGAGATACACACGATTAAACTTTTTACTTCTGGCCCCTAAAACCCCTAATTAGGTAACGCATAAGTAAATCATTATATTGTTAGGATATATAAACGTATTATACCTAATTTTGCTTTTATAACCCTCATAAAATATCTCTCAGTAAACGGCTACACATAAAAGACTTTAGGGCCCTCTGGTCCCCTAAATTTAGGGGCCAGCCCCTTTTTCTTGATATCAAATGAAAGGTCATTTAACTCTAAACACATTATGTTCAACAAGTGTTTAGAAATTCGTTACTGTACTTGAGATTTATGGGAAAAAAGATTTTAGGGGCCGATCCCTTATCTCCTTAAAGGGGCCGTTTAACGAATTTTTGAAGGTTGCATTTTGTTGAGTACATCATTTTGAGCATCTTTCCTTCTATAATGCATTTCAAAATATTTTTCTTTTGTGAGATATGGGTGATCAAAATTTTGGACTTTTGGCCCCTAAAAACCCCTAATTACGTAACACATGATAAAATCATTACATTGCTTGGATAAATACCTGTGAGATAAACATATTTGCTTCTATAACCTTTCACAAAATATCCCTCAGTAAAGGGCTACAGATAAAAGACTTTAGAGCCCTCCGATCCCCTAATTTAAGGGGCCAGCCCCTTTTTCTTGATATCAATTAAAAGGTCCTTTAATTTCAAACACATTTTATTAAACAAGTGTTTAGAAATTCGTTACCGTTCTTGAGATATATGGGAAAAAATATTTTAGGGGCCGACCCCTGATCTCCTTATAGGGGCCGTTTAACGAAATTTTGAAGGTTGCATTTTGTTAAGTACATCATTTTGAGCAACTTTCCTTCTATAATGCATTTCAAAATATTTGTGCATTTTGTGATATAAGTGATCGAAATTTTGGACTTCTGGCCCCTTAAAACCCCTAATTACGTAACACATGATAAAATCATTACATTGCTTGGATAAATACTTGTGAGATAAACATATCTGCTTCTATAACCTTTCACAAAATATCCCTCAGTAAAGGGCTACAGATAAAAGACTTTAGAGCCCTCTGGTCCCCTAATTGTAGGGGCCAGCCCCTTTTTCTTGGTATCAAATGAAAGCTCTTGTAAAAATAAACTTTTTTTACATAACATGTTTTAACAAAATATTTTTCAGAAAAGAGATAAACAAAGAAAACCAGAAAAAATTACGACGTTTTTTTAATTTCAATTTTCGGGTCCAGGCGAGCTTCGGCGCATTTTGCGCCAGACATTAATGGCTCACTTTAGACAAAACTACAATCATTCGTCTACAATTCCTGAAAATTTGAATTTGATATCTTTTATCCTTTAGGAGGAGTTCGACGGACAAGCTGACCCTCTAAAAATCGCTAAAACGTCAATATCTCTAAAACGGAAATGACGTCATCAAAATAAAAAATTTCCAATAAGGTTCAGATCAATATCTACTAGATCTGAAAGTTTCATGAAAATCGGACGAGCCATTTCTGAGAACTCGCGTGCACAAAATTTGTAAGAAAAAAAAAGAAAAATAACTAGATACGATCTCGTTACGAGTAACGAGTAAGTCTTCCGTTCAATTTCTTAAACGATACGATTAAAATATTAATGAAATTTCAGAACTCCCCCTCAACCCCTTCCTTTTAGATAATGTATACGATTGTCAATATCCTTTACAATGCTTAACAAAGTGTTTTGCTTTTTCACATTCAGCACATTTAAGATTTCAGTTCCTTAAAATCCCTTATTATGTCATCAATGGGTGTGGCAATGAGTTTTACAAACTGATATTATTACGATCAACAACTTTGCATCTATAATGCATTACAAAATTTTGATCGTTTTTGAGTTATGTGTAAAAGACTTTAAGAGTGTCTTGGCCCCTAATTTAAGGGGCCAGCCCTTTTTTGTTAATTTCATACGAAAGGTCTCAAGCATACTAACATTTTTTGTTCTTACACCCATCTTAAATTCTTGTTCATTTTTGAGATACAAATGATTGAATATTTTAGGGGCCAGCCCTGTAGATCCTTAATGGGGACAGACATTTGTGTTTTGATTAGTGGAATCGATTTAAATTATCAATACAAGCATTTTCTCTTCTACAATCCTTAACAAAATATGTCTCGTTCTCTAGATATATTGTGTCATAGTTTTAGAACTTTGGCCCCTAACAATCCCTAATTACGTAATAAATGGGCGTAGCAATGAATTTTTTTGTTAGATATTGTTACGATCAACAACTTTGCTTTTATAATGCATTACAAAATCTTGATTGTTTTTAAGTTATTTGTAAAACAGTTTACGAGTCTATTGACCCCTAATTTAAGGGGCCAGCCCCTTTTTCTTGATTTTATACGAAAGGTCTTATGAATACTTACATTTTTTGTTCTTACGCATATCTAAAATTGTTGTTCGATTTTGAGATACAAATGATTGAATATTTTAGGGGCCAGCCCTCTAGATCCTTAATGGGGACATACATTGGTGTTTTGATTAGTGAAATCGATTAGAATCATCATTGTAAGCATTTTCTCTTCTACAATGCCTAACAAAATATGTTTCGTTTTCTTTATATATTGCGTCAAAGTTTAAGTACTTTGGCCCCTAAAAATCCCTAATTACGTAATAAATGGGCGTGGCAATGATTTTTTCTGATAGATATT
>WFKH01011926.1:85316230-85326925 GCA_016163765.1 Magallana hongkongensis | reverse complement strand
CCCCCCTTCCACCCACTTTTAATTAGCTTCCGACGCCACTGCAATGTATTGACAGGCATATCACTCTATTTTACTAAGGCCCACCCTTTATTTTCATCTTTATTCAAAAGCGATAAAACAATTATCCCCGTTACAGTAATGTTTTAAACTGGTTTTTAGAGGTCGTTTTTATTTAATTGTGTCTGAAAAACTATCAAAGTTGGTGTAGATTTCATATAATTCATCGTATAAGGAGGGAGCCCCAGAAAGTAGTAACAGCATATGATCCTTTTAATTTTTCTGTACAAGTATTTAACGTTTAGTGACACATTTCTCGTGATTAATCAAAATTTCAGCGTCAATCGTAGAATTATAAGCAAAATACAGAGCTCACAATTCTGCTAGGTTTGAGCCAATTTTTTTGTTCACAAGAGTTTATTACATTCAACTTAAGATTTTTAAACTTGGTATTTCCTATTCAGCATTTTAAAGGTAAATGGACAAAAGCATGGCCTCAGCTCTGTGAGCAAAGCTCTGTATCTTGCTTATAAATCGAAACTTGACACTCAAATATGGTTAGTTAGCAAAGAGAAGATTGTAAACAATTAAAACAAAAGAAGCATGCACTAAAACAAAGAAAGAGCACAATTTATTTTTCATAATATATATACCTATACATTTCTAGCAGCGAAAACAATCTCCGTTTAGACTAAAAATGCCGAGCATCTTAACAAAACACCTTGCATTAATCAACCATTACGTAGATCGTACCGAATTACCAATAGAATGTATAGTATTTTATAATATGCTGTTAGTGCATCAGATTTTGCTCATTTAGCGCAGATAAACAATCAGCTGTCTGATTTACCGAAGTCTATATTTGATTCGATACGTAAAAATTCCAAAATACAGGCGATAGTTCCCCTCAAGTTAAAAAGCATAATTAACGAAAATGAAACGAAAATCAAAACAAGCTAAAACCACCGTCACAAGTAAAAATGTCAACGCATATACTTTGCATGTTTCAAATATTCCCTTCGCACGTAAACTGTTGCACAACTAGCAAATTCATCTTTGTCAGTTTGACCCGTTTGTCATATGTCAATGGCTGCTTCAAACAAAGAACTTTCGTTTTCGAGATATGGAATACCGAACCCGAAGTTATAAACTGATTGACCGCGATTAACTCTTTATTATTATTTTCGTAAATTACTCAAATTTGAAACAGAATTAGCCCATAATTTTTGCAATTTATATTTTTCTTTGAATAAGGATTATTTATGCTAAATTAAGTTCAATTTTACTTAGTAGTTCTTGAGAAGAAGATTTTTTTAAAAATGCACCTCCCTTTTTCTACAGTTTCGAGGTTTTCTCCGCTATTAATAAAGATCGGTCTTTCATTTCTGCAATTTATATTTAACATACCATAAGGATACTTTGTGCCAAGTTTGGTTGAAATTGACTCAGTAGTTCTTGAGAAGAAGATTTTATAAAATGCACCCCCCTTTTTTTTTTTACATTTTCAAGGTTTTCTCCGCTTTAAATAAAGATCGGTCTTTCATTTCTGCAATTTATATTCACCATACCATAATGATACTTTGTGTGCCAAATTTCGTTGAAATTGGCCAAGTGGTTTTAGAGAAGAAGTTCAAAATGTGAAAAGTTTACAGACGGACAGACAGACAGACAGACAGACAGACAGACGGACGACGTACAAAATGTGATCAGAAAAGCTCACTTGAGCTTTCAGCTCAGGTGAGCTAAAAACTAATAAAAAAAAGGACCAACTTTTTGAACTTTTGAACGGAATTAAGATACTTCGAAGTAAGTATCAAAATATATAAGGTTTTACTGGTAAGAGTTCTACCCCTATGTCACTTTTAAAATTATAAGTTTGGGCCAAAAAGACAGTTTGGCCTAAACATTGTTCTTTGATAGATTTCATTAACGTATAATAGAAGACGAATAAAACTACAGAACATCGATTAAGCAGCAGCAAGATAACTTTTTTATCGTTTTCCTTTATTGTTTTTACGTTTGATTGAAATAGTTAGAATTTCTTTATCGTATTTTGATAAAATAATTTTGGTCACATTGAAGTTACACCCGTCATTTGAAATACTCAAAACTTAAGAGATTTATAAACCCAGTTATTGGCTCTATATTCAATAAATGTTAAAAAGACGTGAGTGTTAACCAACTTAAAAAATCGCCGATTTATCAATACATTGTTTGCAATGTTTTATGGATTATTAAAGGGGCTTGATCACGATTTTGGTCAAATTTCATTTTTCTATTTTTAGTGTTTATAATGTTTTAGAAATTCATTTCTATTGATAACCCATAATTTGAATGTCAGTCGTACCGTTAAAAGCAAAATCCAGAGCTTACACTTCTTTGTCATGTAAACAATGCTCGTGCCGCCCTGTTTACATTGGTTCAATATAGCGGAAAAAAGTCATTTTTCAAGCTGATTTCCTCTCTGTTCTGATTCGTTTTAAGCATAAATAAATAGTTTTTAGCGTTTATCACAATCATATTGGGTCTAAAAACTGGAATTCTTACTTCAACATTCAAAACGTAAACAAAGCTTTGTTTACATGACAAAAAATTATGAGCCCTGTATCTCGCTTATAACACGACGACTGACACTCAAATTTTGGTTGACCATTATAAATGCCTTACTGAAGCATTGTATACATTAAAAACAGGAAACTCATTTTTCACCAAATCGTGACCATGCCCCTTTAAGGCCCCAATATGACCATTAATAAACAACGCTTTAGATAGCAAATTCCCTCCATACATGATAGCGAGTTCATCAATTTAATTACTCATTAATTAGTAAATGTAAAATATTTCCTGTTGACATTTTTATTAACAAGATTAATTATTGCTTTTAAGGCTGTGCATGACAATTTACTTTTTTATACTTTTGTTTTCGGATTCCATTGTTTGCCTATGCTTTTGGGAATACAGATCCTAACCCTGTGACGTTTCTTTTTATAACAATACGCACAAAATGGCAATTTCAACAGATTGTGAAACTGTTTATATAACCAATATTGATCGTTTTTCTCTGATGCGCAATGAGTTTAACATGTCTTATAATCCACAGGTCAGAAGTTTGACCACACAGGGGATTTTTGAATCTTTAAACAACAGGCCAACAGGCCTTAACGGTAACCTGAGTACCATAGCCTAAACACAGACCTGTTGAGGATTCTCATATATGCATTTAATATTTAAGATTTATTCAGGAGAATATAAAATATGGCACTGTCCACCCCTTCCTACCTGAAACCTTGCAAAAAGGACAAAAAAACATAATATTGGTGAAAAAACTTTAAGATGATAGAGTGCTAGCCAATTGTTACTTTACTTAAGCAAGTCTACTGAAAACTGAAAAAAACTGTTTGGTTGTTTTGTTTTCATATAATAAATATTTTAGTTAAACTCTTTTAATCTTTCAACTTTTTAATTACATTACATAGAACACATATTTATTTCAATATCGCCAAGTGAAAAATTACCATATAAATTTAAAGATGAAATTTAATTTGTTATTGGATGACAAAAGCAATGGCCCCAAATAAAAATGAATGTTTAATATTATATGGTCATACTTATCCCCCCCCCATACCCCCTCCCCCCTAAAACGCCTCAATTTCTACCTCATGACCTGGGGACAATGATTTTTTTTAATTTTACCATTTAAAATCAGGACATGTTGAACATAATACATGTAACGATATATGACTTTATATCCCACACCACTGATAGTACAGAAAAAAATATCAAATCAATATATTTTAACTATGTAACCATTTTGCCCCCCCCCCCCTCCCCCCCGTAGGGTCTGGCCCTGACCCAGGGGCCAGGAATTTCACCTTTTATGTAGAGGACCTCGTGAACATCATGCAATTAGTTTCTCTCATATATATATATATATATATATATATATATATATATATATATATATATGAAAGTATAGAAGAAGATTTTAAACATTTTTACTATTTACTATATGGCTATATTAGCTCTATCCTAGGGCCTATACTCCTGACCAAGGGCCATGAATTTCACAGTTATAGTACAGGGTTTCATTCAGTTTTTCCATCACATGAGAAAGAGTAAAGAAGAAAATTCTTGAAAATTTAGCTTTTTGTAAATTTGACCCCGGGGGTGTTAAGGAGATTGGCACCTGAAATACTAGTAATGTGAATCATCCAAAAACCATTTGGATATAAAAATGGGGACCTAAAATGTTCATTTGTTTTATTTGTGACCCATGTTACATGCCATTTTTGGAAATAGAGGGACCCAAACCGAAATGATAATTTTCCTGAAATTTTGCTAACATTTGGCATGGAAATTGATTACTTAAAGAAATCAAACAAATATCTATAGTTTGAACTATTATTTAATTATGATCTTGATACAGTATGAAGTTGAACACATGTAATGACTATAAAAGTAATATCTAAGTCTAAGTTTTAAAAATCTTGCCTTACTGGTGGCTTCAAATGCCAGTACATAATGAACACAACAACAGATGTTAAGATTATTACAAATTTCGAAATATTCAAATTATAACGCAATTAAAAAATATATAAGTAATGTCATCTTTCCAAAACTTTGCATACAAATAGACATACATTTAACGTCTCTTGTAAAAGTAAAAAAAGTAGGGGTCAAATCTCAAACATTTGAGATGTAGCATGAACAATCTAATTTGAGGCCAAAATTGGAGTTCATTTTTTCTTAACTTCTATGAAATATAAGCTAAATATGCCAAATTATATCGATTAAAATATTGTTCAAATATGTTTTTCAGAACATCACGAATATATCGTAATACACAAACTATCTAGAAGTTTGGTCTGCGCTGAAAAATATGAAGTTAAAATAATAGTACGAGTTATGAAAATTGTTCATTTTCTTCTTGAAAACCTTCCGCCACAAAATATAGTCCCATACTAAACCCTGTAAAAATGTAATTTTATTTAAACAATTTTATTCAATAAAGTTTATTTGGCATTGTAAAATATAAATATACTACTAGAATTAAAATGTGATGCAGAATTTTCAGACTAGAGGTGACTCAAAAGGGCTGCCTAAAACCTGAGGAGCGAACCTCTTTAAAGCCATGAACTTCACAATTTAGATTCATCTCACCATAGAGCTGCTTCACATTAAAATGGTAACAATTGGCCTTCTGGTTTTCAGGAAGTAGTAAAAAATGTAAAATTGTTGACGTACGACGCACTACGACGAACGAACACCAATTGCAATAGGTCACCTACTGTGTGTAGGTGTCTGTGACTCAGGTGATCTAAAAAAAATTCCCCTTAACATTGATATTGTTCTGTCGTTTTCAAGTCGAACGCATGATATTTTTTCATATCTATGAGAATGATAGAAATTAGGGAGGGTTTGTATGCGAAACTTTTACTAATAGTGTTGAGGTGCCTCATCTTACTTCAGTATTCATATTAAATTTTTTTTTTCATTACATATATATTAATATATTCATTTTTTTAATATCAGGAAACTGCGACGTTAAAACAAAACTGTTGGCAGTTAGAGTGCAACAGTTTCTGTTTACAATATCCCAACTCTCCTATACTGATACGGAAAAAAACCAAAGGCATGTTAAATACTGAACTATGATTGGTTTAGACGCAGTTTATAATCCCGTCTATTACCCTAAGCGTTAGCAACACACTTGGCAGAGGGTAACACTATATAAATAGTTCCTGTTCGGGAGCGTAACAGTTTAAATTGACACCCGAGATAAGCATAAAACACTGGTTTTCGAGGGGTGTCAATTTCAACTGTTACCCTCCCAAACAGACACTATTTATTTCATTATACTAATGTCTTAATTTTCAAGAAAACTTGATTGCTTTTATTCAAGGAATAAGGACTCATTCTTTTAGTATTATGAGATGATATTTTTTGTCGGGGCGTGTTCAAATCCAATAAAGCCCAAACGGCTTTATTAAAGATTTGACCACGCTACGACCGAAAATATCACCTCATAATATTCAAAGAATGATTTCTTATTACTTACATTGATTTTTTTTCCAATTTCTACAGTTTTAAACACCATTTTAAACTCACTATTTGTTATATGTAGCACATGCTATTTATTACTACGCAGCGCAGCCAATACCGTGTTTATATATATAAAAGCCGTTCATGCCGTCAGGGCGGTATGACTTCAGTCTATGCATCCCAAATTTTTGGTTCCTATCCGGTGTTTTATATATTATTTAGTTTTTAGTTTAGTGCTAGTTTTGTAGATGTTTTTCTCCTTTTATATGTAGTTTTTACTTCGTTGTCCTGAAGAAGGGACGGGTTGTCCCGAAAATTTGACAATATTTTTCTTTATTGTTCGTGTCGTTGGTTATTTTTAGTGCTTTTATATATATATATATATATATATATATATATATATATATATATATATATAGTGTGTGTGTGTGCTTTTATATTTGCTTTATCCAACGACTTGAAATAGTATATATATTCGCGAGGCTTTTTGGTAGTAGAATTAGGCATATATTCAGAAAAACTAGGGAAAAAACAACAACAAAAACAGATCAATGAAGCGTTGAAGCGAGGGGCTGGGTCAAAAATAGTTCGGACCGGAAGTAGTTGATAAAGCATGGTGTATACGCGACACGTATGAGATAAATTATAGTTTCCGTACATGTTTTAAAAATTTTAAGTCACACTTCGCCTGACATATATACCTTTCTGTTTTATTAATTTTATTTGTTCATCGGTTTTCAAAAAGTAACACCAAATTGATTTAAAATAAATATACTTTGACTTTATTTTAAACAAAGTCTTCTCTTTATACTTCTTATCCATGTCAAACATTATCTTCAAAATCTACATTGGTATATTAACAACGATATAGAAAACATGTCGAAAATAATTAACCATTTCTTTTTCAGATCATAATGCAGAGACTTGAATCATTTGTTAATGCAAAAAGATATTTTACCGAATCCTTTTCTTCAGAGCGACATAAAGTAATCAAGGATTTCAAACGACAAAGTGAAGAATTAAAAAGAGAAGAAATGATTCTTGATAAAGGGTCTATTTGCTGCCAAAATGTAGTTCTTTTTCGAGGGGTTTTATTTGTAGGAGGTATAGTGGCGACCCCATTCGTCGCAGGTGTACCTATTTTAAAAGCAGCAGGTGTTACTACCCTGCTGGTCTCTAATGTCGCATTATTCCTTCTCCAAGCCTTACAAAATCACAAAATAAAGAACATTTTATTCAACTTTAAAAGGATCTCGGAAGAACATGAAAGATGTTGTTCAGAAATGAAGCAATATTTAGATCCACTTGTAAAAAACGTCGGGCTCTTTCAGGAGTTTTGTCCTTTTTATCAAAACAACAGTGAGAATAGAATTAAAATTGTGGCCGAATTGGAAAAGGCTGGGGTTCATGTTGGTGCGTGGAAAATTGATGACGTCTATGAACAACGCCAAAGCGAATTTGATAACCTGAGCAATTTTTTTAAGTAACGAGTAGATGTTAACATTATCATCGACTGGATTAGATGTTTATCAGTCATTGGACTTAAACTACAGTCATTGGCAATAACTCATGCAATTATTTCTTAACTTATAAACAAAATGTAAGACTTTTAATAATTTTATAAATAGAATGATATATGATTCAGAACTGAATGGAGTATCTCGTATTTCAAAATTCTACAAAGAGATCTCATTTTGAAAACAAATATATTAATCTTGGAGGTGAAGAGCGCATGTTCGGTAATTAGACGAGCGCTATTTGAGAGCTAACTTATTTATACATAAAACTTAGTTATTAACATTTATTGTACATTGTGTGATATGAGTTATTAATTGTGATATACATTCGGGTAATTTGCGGAGTGAAAAATAAAATGATGGACAACCTGCCAATCTTCGAGGTATTCCATTTGGGCGACTTTGACATATACAGAAAATATCCAAGATCCGTATGTATACAATTCAGTAACATGGCCCCAAAGGATCTCGTAATGAGCGGAGTTACAATCCTTGAAACAAACAGTTTAATTTGCGCAACCACAACCTGGGGACATGACGAAAAGGTGCAATACTGAAACAAATATTCGGAACAAGAAACGGAACTAAAGAATAAAGGCACCAAATTTATTTTTATACAGAGTAGCTCTTGTTACAGAAAAAATGGCTCACGAGCCGATCATAACGACGAGGAAGTCAAAATAAGTTAAACCACGAAATAAAGTCTAGGACAACAGGAAGCGATTTATCGGCAACGAGGTACAAGCAGGTCAAAAGGTCGATCGTTGACGTTATGCGCACCAGCACCACTGCTAGTGTAAGCCAACACATCTTTACGTACGGTTTTACTAGCTCAGACGGCTCTATCCACAAAGTCTCAGATGATGATAATGGGTTTGGAGAAGGTGGAGAAGGGCGGTCGCTACTAATAACACTGGTTGGCGTGAAATTACCACTATGCTAGTTGTATCGCGCTAATACGCCGGAAAGATTGGACCCCGCAATTTTAAACAAGTATATATGATTTTATGTAAAAGAGTAAGTTTACGTTGTGAAGCGCGGAAAAATAAAGACTGGCTTCGTTTATCGTTGGTTATTTCTTATTTGCAAATTTCATTAGCCTTTTGAACCTTTCAATTCGTAAACTACATAATTTTAGCAAATTACCCATTCATTATTTTTTTTGTTCAGTTTAAACAGAATGGAGTGATGCAATGCACAGATAATCAGATGCGCGGAACTAAGATTTGGGGTGGGAATGGTTTTTTAAATGTCTTCCCCATATAACTACAGACTAGTTTAAGTGTCTAGATAACAGACTAAAGACTCTTTGAAAAGGAAATAAGAAGCCTGATCCACCTTAAGACTCGGTCTGCAGGCTAGGTCGGTTGCCGGGTCGGGGCAGGCGGTTCGAAGCAGGAATCGCAGGCGCGTCCGAGGAAATGCAGTTCTGCCGCTCGGTGTTGAAGCAGCCGGCGCGCGCAGTCCCGAGCAGGGAATCGCAGACGCTCCCGATGAACTGCAGGTCGGCAATCGGCACTCGGTGTCGCGGCCGAGCGGCCTAGCGCAGTTAAGGGACGGCTTCCCTTGGTCTGCAGGCTCGGTCGATTTCCGACACGGAAAGCCAAAGCAGGCAATTTCAAGCAGAGATCGCAGACGCTCTCGATGAAATTGCAAATTTCCGCTTCAAAACGCGACATCAGAGTCGTTTTCGGGTCCCCTTTTTTACATGGGAAAAATCGCATTTCTCTGCGGAAAATGAGATTTTTCCGCTCTGAATGGTATGGATTCGGCTGCCCGATCTTACTATATGGAGCAGTCTTGTCAAGCAGAGGCAAGCGAGCTGCTGCGGCTCCATGCTTGGGTAACGAACAAAAAGATCTGAAAAGCAGAACTGGCAGACGCATAGCAAGCGGTGTCGTGCCTCGAAAGGGGCTACTAGCACGCACGACAAACTACGCACCGCCTGGCATCGGTCTCGATACAGGGCGACCCCCCGTTGGTAGTGGGGAGTTCGTCCGGCGCTACGAATTACGGACAAACGGTACGCATAGGGGAGTTCTCGTGGGCATCTCGAGTCTCTCTCCCGAAACGTACGATTAAAGCAAAACCTCGCCGGCGGCGTCGGTGCTCAACCCCCCTCGAGCAAAGCCGACCCGCAAGGCAAACCACCGGTCGCTTAACCGCGATCGGCCGCAGTGACCGAGGGGTCTGAAACACGTCCACTCGGGAAACCTGCGAGGGTCAGCGGTAGTCGGAGGGAAACCTCGGTGTCGGAATCCGGGACTTTTAAAGTCCTTTAACCACCCCTGTATACTAAATATGTAACTTAATATTGTCACATGCCATGAAGTCAGTGTGTCATTGCCTCGGTCAATATAAGAAAATCTTAATAGGTGCATCTCTATCAAAGTCAGGGTAATTTTTAGGTCACCTGAGTAAACTCAGGTAACCTATTGCTATCTGTTTTCGTCCGTCGTCGTGCGTTAACAATTTACATTTTTAACTTCTTAAAAACTACAAGGCCAATTGTTTCTATTTTTGATGTGAAGCATCTCTATGGTAAGAGGAATGTAATTGTGAAATTGGTGGCTCTACCACCCCAAGGTGCCACAGGTGGGGCCAAATATGCCAAAAAAAAGCCAAATTTTCAAAAATCTTCTCTACTCCTACACATGTGAGGGAAAAAAATGATGTAAAATTTAAATAATTTAAATAAATTGTGAAATTCATGGCCCCTGGGTCAGGGGTTCAGGCTCTAGGGTGGGGCCAATATGGCCATATAGTAAAAATGTATTAAATCTTAGAAAATCTTCTTCTCTACTCCCATAGACATTTGTTAAAAACTAAAAACATGGTTATGATGTCCATGAAGCCCTTTACCAAAATTGTGAAATTTATGGTCCCTGGGTCAAGGGTTCAGGCTCAAGGGTGGGGCCAATATGGCCATATAGGAAAAATGTATTAAATCTTAGAAAATATTCTTCTCTACTCCCATAGATATTTGTTAAAAACTAAATGCATGGATATGATGTACAAGAAGTCCTTTACCAAAATTGTGAAATTTACGGTCCCTGGGTCAGGGGTTCAGGCTCAAGTGTGTGGCAAATATGACTACAGTACAGCTCACGAGTATCCCGACAAAAACACCGACCACCGT
>WFKH01011926.1:85287185-85305570 GCA_016163765.1 Magallana hongkongensis | reverse complement strand
CAGATCATATCTTAAACAAATATCAAATTGAGAGAGAGAGAGAGAGATTGTTTTTCAATTTTTCATAGTGTGATAGTAAATATTGAATTTCTTTTGATATATATTTACTGTATATCTCTTCTCAAAATAATCTTTTACTAAATTATAACTCCGTAAGTTTCATATCATTTTCTATCAATGAGATATCCATTATGTCAAATATAAGCTGAGGTATCTGAGCTCAGTAACAATTAAACTCACATATAAATGAATTTGTCTTATCTCAAAGTTGTTAGAATAAAACATTTTTCATATTGGACTGGACTGTACAATGAACATGTGCTATTGTAAGCCTTCCTCCTGAGTAATCACCAAGTCCAATTGTTGGTTACCAAGTAGTTTATTAACAAGCGTGATCGTATAGTAGATATTACAACCATTAAAAGCAGCTCAAATCAAAGAATATATTTTACATCATTTTATATGAGTATATATAACATTTCACTTATGATTGACAGTTCTGACCAGTCCGGCCCATCTACGATGATCATGTGTGAACATTTAATGTTAAAATTCCAGAGGTAATTTTATTTCTAAATAAAGTAACAAAACTGTCAAAACTGTCAGAAAGAATATTGTGATGCGGGTTTTGAGTCTCAGAATCGTAGTCTCTGAGTCCCCCACCTGGGTATGATGCATCGCTAACTCATAATACATTCATTCATACATGGCTTTAAGGTTACAAAGGTTAAATAGATGGAACAAGCATTACAAGATTAACTTGCAGTATGAGGGCCTTCATTACAGATACAGGATCGCCAAATATGACAATTTGTTGACAACTTGTTTATATATTTTCAGTTTGTTTTTTACTGTGCCAAAATTAATTAACCTCATTTATGACAAAGAGTATTGGGATGCAGTCTTTGGGTATCCCGTCTTAATATGACGCATCACTTGCGTGCAATATTAGAGTGTCATATATAAAAATATACATAAGTATCATAGTGACCAATATGTAATGATATTTATTCAAGGTCATAGCATGGCTATCTGTTTACATACGTCCCCCAAACAAAAGAAATATCCAGAAGGGAGATTTCTCATGTCTGCCGCCCGGAATAGGAAAGCGTTCTTGATCTCCCCTTGGTCAGATGAACTTCCTAGTGACAAACCAGTCAAAACACCTATGTTAAGAGGTACTATCAAGTGGCATGTTTCCACCTCCAGCTTGGAACAACAGTCACATACAAGAGCAAATCTGTTATAAGGATATATACATAAAATCATATAGTTTGATTATATCGCATTACAATCATGAAAACAATAATGAACAAGGGCACCGCTAAGCGGAGCATCCCCTCGCGACATGACTTATTGTACGGGGGAATACATTATTTAGGAAAAGACATGTAAATTTATCAGATCAAAATAAAGAAAGTATTTCTTTAAACCACTTTGAATACATAATATCTATTTAATCCCAATCCCCAAGCTTTGTGGTGTATAAATTGGGGGAGGGGGTTTACATTTACGTGTCTGTACAGTTTTCCTATTCCTAGCAGAAACTCAACACATATACTTCAAAGTTTAATAATTTAGATTCATTTAGTGACATTCATTTTTATATAAGCATACATAAACGATCCGTATACATTATGAAACGTAGCTGAAAATCAAGCGCTCTGTAGTCTGCTCTGATGGAAAATTCTAGTTGCTAGTTGTCGTATTATAATTAACCCATAGTATAGTAGATATATATGCAGTTATTATTAATATAAAACAATTTTCGCGTGATAAATGTGCGATATCTGTCAAAGTCTCTACTGAATTTTGGACTGGTTCTATTGTAGGTAATACGGGAAAATTTGTCCGAAAGTCGACTGCTTGTTTCGAAGTAAATCGGAAGACTTAAATCTCTTGCCCGCTTCAACTTTTAACTATGGGCACTCGTCTTACGCTCCAATGCTACAAAACGTTTTTTTTTACCTTCACTAGATTTAAATCCCCAAAAATGTCAAGTTAATGATTTGAACTGTATACGGTAGCGATTAACTTCAAGTCGTACATAAAATTACCGGAAATGTCTATTGTCAAGTCGTACATAAAATTCATGTTTTTAACTTCGTTTTTGACGATAATTTAAAAAAAATACTTAATCAATTGATTTGTAAATCAACAGGGTTTGTCCTTTTACCATGCCAAAGAAGTGTACAAAGTTTGATGGATATTCATGAGAGGGTTTTCTTGGAATTTACTAGAAAGTTGAAGTGGAGTACACACACACACATACGAACACACACACGCACGGTAGCGATGCTATATCCCCTTCGCAACAAGTTGCGCGAGGGGATAATAAAGTATGACAATAATGATCAGGATGAAGTAATCGTAATTGAAGATAATCGTAATTCATCATCAAAGTAATAATAAGTATGGTTATACTTAATGTCACATATATATATATATATACACAAAGTCAAGGCATGCTTATAAGTTCACAAAATTTCTCTTTCTTCTAAGGGGTGGAGTTCATGTACTAGCTTCATAGGTTCGGAGTCCATCGGTTTCTTCCTGTAGTCTCCAGAGCGAATACGGAAAATTTAGCACTTTTTACACATTTTGCATTAATAATTTTCACAAAATTTCACAATTCCTTTATAAGGAATACACAACTTCTTCACGGCTGCAGCTTAATTAATATACATCATCGGTACCCGTGGATAGAGGGTTGGCGCGGATGGCGAGGCGACTTCTCGCGGAGCGTCTCCTGCGTTCCTCTGTTACGTAGACATCGCGGCCTTCTCTTCCAGGTATTTACGTGCCAGCTCTGAGTCCGGTCTATAGTATTTGGCCCATGGAGATTCTTCATTTTTCTTCTCTCCAAGTAATTGTTGTGCTAGTTTGGTCGAAATTGTCCCCGTACTATTGGTCATTTTGCGAGTTTCGAGTCTTCCGCTCCTATGGGGTTTCTCTTGGATCCTAACGTTTTACGGGATTGGTTTAAGTTCAATGGTATCACTAGAGGTCCATCTCTCTGGATTCACACAACAAAATGCATTGTCCTTGGAAGAACCTTTCTTATCTCCGTCACTACCCCTTTTTCGACAACCTGACCAGCAACCACCACAGCATATACCTCCCCACTTTATTTAATAGTTTTGCGTTTCTTAATACAAAGTCCTAACGTTATTGTCACTGCCAAAGTCAAACAAACATAAAACCTGGGACTTTCCACCCAAGATGATGGTTTCATGGGATGCAGATTAGTTATTGGCAATTCCGCCATAAGTGCATTCAGGGAAAACTTTAATATCTTTTAGTTTGTCAGGAATCTTTATTTGTCTAATATCTAGTTATTTTTGTAAAATACTGAAAAATCAGTGATTTTGAAATTACTTTCATGATAATAACATGGGTTAGTGAAAATGAACCATGAAAACCCGAGTAACCTTGTCCCATACTCAAGATGACGATCGTACATTGTAATATTTGATTGTTTTTACCAATTATCTTAAATCACTTACAAAATTCAGTCTTGTAGTTTCTTTACTTAGTCGCTGTCATGTATTTCGAGTATATCTTATATCTCTTCAACTCCGCATATACAAATAAACGAGGTGCTATGTCCGCGTTTGCTAGTCGGCGTATCTCATTATCTGTTTCAATGTCACAGGGAGTCATCCTGTCATACCTTTTAAAAGCGTACAATATATACAAAGCTAAGTGTGTTCAAGATTATTTACATCTACATATACGATAATAAAACTGTTTAGTTCATTGTTTTTGCTAATTCCTTCATTATAGCCAACGCATACTCTTGTTTAGTATGTCCTCCACAGGGCTTAAGGGATTTACGCGGTTTAGGGATTGGTTTGAATCCTAGACCTACTTTAGGGACTATTTCATCTATTTCCATATCTTCATTTAAGTATATACATTTTGGTTATCTAAGGGTATTTCATAGTCTTGACCACTATTTTCATCACACTGTTTTGACTCAGGGGTCTCATCCGATTCCGACTCTACGGTCTGATCACTCTCGGTTTTGTACTGCTGTTCATCCATGATCTTCTTAGCTCTTATACGTCTTTGAAGCTCTGCTAGGGGAATATCCTCTTCGTCTGAAGATCCTTCTCTTTCCCATTGTTTGGATTATATAGCTCTTTCTAATGGTTTTGGTTGCATGTCTTCATTTTCCGACGACGATTCATCTTCTGGTGTCACAACATAGTTAGTTTTTCGTAGAGTTCTTCCACCATCTTCAGTATTTTGTGAAAGGGGCCAATGCGAAATGTCTGTCAGTCTTAATTGTCGTGCATGACATTTGGTGGTTAATCCAGTCAATTGATCTCTCACCACGAAACTAACTGGTCCTTTCTGCTCTATGATTCGATAATATGGTAGCCTCTTTTTATCTAACTTATTTTGTCTTCTGTTGTTTTTAAGGTAGACAGGGTCACCTACCTGAAAGTCTTCGTCTTTGCTTTTCTTATAGGCTTGAGCTTTCTGTTTCTTCTTTGATTCCTTCATATTGCGATGTACTAGCATGAAAGCTTTGTGTTGTTCCTGAAGGGCGATCTTGTGTTGGTCTTCTCCTGCATATCTCCTTCGAGGTTTCATTAACGTATCAAGACGTAATACGACATCTCTGTTGTATATGAGAATGGCTGCCAACGTCTGATTAAGATGAATATCCCATGTTTGAGCGTTGTCTGTTATCTTCTTAGCCATCACGTCATGAAGAGTTCTATGAAATCTTTCTACTTTACCATTACCTTGAGGGCTGTAATAAGATGTTTTGATGTGGTTGATGTTCAGTTCTATTAAGGTTTCCTCCACTTTCTTATTCACATTTTCTGTTCCGTTGTCTGTGAGAATTTGAAGAGGACAACCATGTCTTGGATATATTTCTTCTAAGATAAGATGAACTATGTTGTCAGCTGACTTATCAGGAACGGGGAAGGCTTCTGGCCAACCAGAGTAAATGTCAATAAAAGAGACTATGTACTTGTTTCCTGACAAGGATGTTGGATATGGTCCTGATAAATCAAGTCCTACCTTAGCCATTGGAAAAGGTGGTATGCCTGTCTCTTGAAGTGGCGGTTGAATTTTCTTATTGCTCCTCGTTTGGCATACTACACATCCTTCTACATAGGAATATAACCTTTTGTATAAATTTGGTATGTAGTACTTTTGTCTGATTACCTCATATGTTTTGTCTACTCCCATATGTCCAAGCCCGTCATGATACTGGTGCACTACTAAAAGTTCTAACTCACGTGGTACATACAGGCAACGTCTTGGGCCTTCTTAGTCTCCATTTGAAAGATAGTACATCAAACCATCAACTTCCAGAAACTTCTTTTCTTCGGTTACCGTTGCTGTTCCTTTATTTAACCGATTCTTCAGTTTCTTGATCTGGTCATCGTGTTGTTGACTTTCTTTGATGTTGATTTCTTCTGGTAGATCAATAAAGGGTTTGATCAATTCGTCGTGTTGCTTAACCTCACATTTGGCCAATCTCTTAGGTGAAAAGGCATTTGAGTTAAGTACGTTTACTTCAAAGAAATTGTCCTTAACATCTGGTTCATCATGCTCTGACTGCTGTTCCTCTTCACACTCAGGATTGACTGTAGGTAATCTGGATAAAAGATCTGCACAACAATTAAATCTTCCTTCTATGTACTCTACCTTACTGTTATATCCTGCGATACTTAATGCCCATAGTTGAATTTTCTTATTCTGCATTGGAGATTCTAAGATATATTTTAGCGGCTTATGGTCTGTTAGTATAATAAACTGAGCAACGTGTAAGTAATGGTCTAACTTCTGAAGGACGTAGTGGATTGCAAATGCCTCCTTTTCTATGGTTGACCATTTTTCTTGAGTTTTACTCAGCTTATGGGATAAGTAATATATTGGCTTATCGTCTCCTTCAACTGTTCTTTGGGTGAGACAAGCTCCAATACAATTGTCGCTGGCATCGGTGTACAAGATGTACGGCTTATTAGTATCTGGATATGCTAGCAAAGGCACTACCGTTAAACTTTCTTTAATAAAGTCAAACGCTTTTTGGCAATATGGTGTCCACTTAAACCTTGAATACTTTCTGGTTAAGTCAATCAAAGGTTCGGCAATCTTAGAGAAGTTCGGTATAAATCTCCTGTATAAACTACACATACCTATAAAGCCACGAACCTCTCGGACTGTAGTGGGAGCAGGTAACTTTCTTATAGCTTTGACTTTCTTTGGATCAGGTGTAACGCCATGTTCATTGATGAAACCAAGATATTCAGTCTATTCTTTAAAGAAAATACACTTCTTAAGTTTTAATTTTAGTCCATGTTTTCTTAGGCGATTGAAAACGTCTTGAATATGACGAAGATGATCTTCCGGTGTCTCTGAGAATATAAGAATGTCATCCAGGTATGCAATGGCAAACTCATCCGACCTTGAAGAACTATGTTCATCAGCTCTTGAAAGACTGCCGGTGCATTACTCAACCCAAATGGTATCCGGTTAAATTGGAATAGGTCTTTGTGACATTCAAAGGCCGTTTTTTCTTTACTTGAATCTTCTAACTTCACTTGCCAATATCCACTCTTTAAGTCTAGTGCAGTGAAATATTTTGCCTTACCTAGTAAACAGAGGATATCATCAATCAACGGTAGCGGAAATGAGACTGGTTTCACTATCTTATTTAAACTCCTAAAGTAAACGCACATCCGGTCTGATCCGTCTTTTTTCTTCACAACTACTTAAGGAAATGACCAAGGTGATTGTGATCTCTCAATAATCTTTGCGTCCATCATTTCCGGTATGGCCTTGTCGATTATCTTCCTTTTATTTAAGGGTACACGGTAGGGTCTATTCTTTATTGGGTGATGGTCTCCAGTTTCTATCTTCATTTTAACAGTATCAGTCACTCCAATATCACTGTCTTTCTTTGCAAATAAATCATTGTTTTTGCTCACAAGTCTTTTGAATGGGTGTTGGAATCTTTTAGGTACATCAATCTCTTCTTTTGTGTCTTGAGTAGTCTGTATTTCTGAGATTTTCTTCTGTTTTAATGCGGTAACGCGTCGTACGATGTAGCCTCTCGGAATTTTATAATTTTTGTTAGTTTGGTTAACGAAGATCATTAGAAGTTTCTTATCTTTTCGAACTATACAAACGGTGTCTTTTAAATATAGTCCTGGATCTTCCATAATGCAGTTATTGTCTATGCTGTTCACTTCAACTAAGTCACTTTCTTCCAGATGGAAATTGTTATATATTTTTCCATAGTATACTGTCACCGTGTTTGGGATCCGTTATTTCTGCAAATCTATTTTTATGGGATTCTTTGAGATCGTTCCAAGATGGGATTTCTTCAGACGCATCTGTTTCATCTAAATACCTTTTAATATAATCCCCCACTGAACCCTTACTCGTTATGTATGCAAGCATGGGGATCTCATGACCTTGTTTCCCAGACATAACACTATACTTTTCAACTTCTTTTATCCATTGTTTAAATTTTTTGCATCTCCTTCAAAAGGAGTTATCACAGAAGATAGGGGCACTGAAATTGCGGCTGTCATAGCTTTAACTTGACCAATGAAAAAATCTTTATCATCATCCTGATTTGGGACTCGGTGTCGAGGTTCACGAGTTTCATTCAACCTAGCGTCATAATATGTTTCCGTTTGCGTTTCAAAAGGGTTTTGTTTAATCTGTTCTTTTTCTGGGGAGTTTTGACCTGTTTCATTCCCTTTATTTTCTTTACTCTTACCCAACCTCACGAATCGCTGTTCTAATTGTTCCATTTGATTTTTAAATTCTCTTTTATCAAACCCATCACCTGTCGCCATATTGGTTGCTATGACAAAGTTGCTTACTTTGAGATAGTTACAAGAGACATATTGAAATGGTTCTTACCTTATTTTTTTTTCAACTTCGCTTTGTCCTGGTCACGGGCACCAAGAAAGTTTGTGTAAGCCTTCCTCCTGAGTAATCACCAAGTCCAATTGTTGGTTACCAAGTAGTTTTTATTAACAAGCGTGATCGTATAGTAGATATTACAACCATTAAAAGCAGCTCAAATCAAAGAATATATTTTACATCATTTTACATGAGTATATATAACATTTTACTTATGATTGATAGTTCTGACCAGTCCGGCCCATCTACGACGATCGTGAGTGAACATTTAATGTTAAAATTCCAGAGGTAATTTTATTTCTAAATAAAGTAACAAAACAGTCAGAAAGAATATTGTGATGCGGGTTTTGAGTCTCAGAATCGTAGTCTCTGAGTCCCCCACCTGGGTATGATGCATCGCTAACTCATAATACATTCATTCATACATGGCTTTAAGGTTACAAAGGTTAAATAGATGGAACAAGCATTACAAGACTAACTTGCAGTATGAGGGCCTTCATTACAGATACAGGATCGCCAAATATGACAATTTGTTGACAACTTGTTTATATATTTTCAGTTTGTTTTTTACTGTGCCAAAATTAATTAACCTCATTTATGACAAAGAGTATTGGGATGCAGTCTTTGGGTATCCCGCCTTAATATGACGCATCACTTGCGTGCAATATTAGAGTGTCATATATAAAAGTATACATAAGTATCATAGTGACCAATAAGTAATGATATTAATTCAAGGTCATAGCATGGCTATCTGTTTACTATGCATGGGAACTTTACCTATTGAAATGAATCAATATGTATTTACATAAAAGATAAACCATATCTCAAACAAATAACACCGTCAATGATTCTGTAAAAAAATAAATCCTGAAAAGACTGTTTATTGAATATCAGGGAACATTAACCTAAAAGTCTGACCTAGATGTAATATGAAGTTGACTTTTAATTATAAGCTTTTAATTAAAATCTTTAAAGAAAATACAAAAAATGAATTGTAGAATAGCATATGTTTTATATTGGTCAATTTAAAAAAAAATAATCTGCTAGTGAGAAAATAAATATGTTATTGTATGCACGTACATGTGGACCAGGTAGTGAATAATAATAAATCAGGAAGTAAATAATAACAACAAACCAGGTCTGTTCAAGCCTTTGCCCCCTAAATATTTTCTAGCCACTATGTTATATGGTCTCAAGCGACTGAGTTTGACCACCACATATGTAATGGTTTACTGGTTTGGGTTTATTAATATGAAGCCTGACTGCACACTGTATTATACATCTAATATATCAATCATATAATTTCAATGCCCCTACAAACATTTACAAATCTTTCTGAATTTTAATTTATAAATAAAGTGAAAGGTAATTTATGTTACAAAATTGTTTTATTCAAATAAGGTAAAGAAATGATGATGCAAACATGTAGACCTACTTTGATTACATCATTCTACACTTGTGTAGACCCCACCCCTTTCAAATGCAATGTTTACAGTGTATGCCATATAATGGTATGTTAATTCAATAGCAAAATAACAAATAAGAATTCAAAACAGTGTTATCCACTGTAAGCACGGATCCACAAAATGAATCATATCATCTTAGCTCCAACAATTTACTGATGTGCAAAAACACAATGTTTTACGTGTAATAATCATGCAAACATGCATGCACTTAGATTACAGCATTCTACAATTGTGTACCCTGGGAACCCCACCTCTTTTAAATGCACTGTTTACAGTGTATGTATGTAATTCAATACACTAAAATAAATACATGTAAATCAAAATATGAAATCAAAACAGCGGTCATGTGCAAAACAAACAGTGTAGATACACTGAAAAGGTCAACACGACATATCCTGTTTTTAAACATACCTTTATAATCTCTCAAACGATGGTTGAGCTGCATTTATCAAAGACATTAAACAACCTTTGTCTTATTAACAATTTTTATTTCATAGAAGAAAATTGATGGACAAACCAATACTTTGAAATTATTGAAAACCGTTTAATATTTTTGAAATCTCATTTTTACGGGGTTTTTTTAAAATTTTTACTCCCTATATATTGTATCAATGTCCATGCAATACACATTTGACACCCGTTGCTATGGTAACAAGGCCAAGAGATAGGAAAAACTGAAAATTTGAAGGTGATAATGATATGCTGTAATTCTTGATTTTAGAGATTTTTGGGAAGAGCAATTCGAATTTGTAAAGATTTGCCTAAATTTTTATTATATACCACATAAAGCTTTGTTATGCAACACAGACGTATTGTTGCTATGCAAATAAAAGTTGCATAGAAAATCACACAGAAAATCTTACTTCTACAAAAGTCCATAACAAAAGGGTTTTTTTTAAGTTCGTGACACATTTAATTTTTCCTGAACAATAAATATTATACATCTATACTTTTAATGTGAATAATACCCATTCAACAAATGCCTCAAAATACTATATTTTACCTTATTTTTCAACTTGTTGCTATAGCAAAGGTTCTGTTTTCATTTTTGAATTCGTAATAGCTTAATCATAATAGTGTTTACAAAATAATTCAAGATTTGCATTCTAAATTTAAATTAAATGAAGAGATCGTATTTGAATTACCATGGGAACACCTTACAAATATGCATTTCTCCCTAACTGTTTTATTTTCTCTTGAAAAATGACGATATTTTTTCCATAACACACCCTACCAAGGAAACTTCATATTGCCATGCTCTCAAATAAGCATTAGAATGCAAATTTTACATCTTTACTCTGTTACCATGGCAACGGGACAACATATATGTAGCAACAAATAAATGGTGTTAGGTTTTTTTACCTATCAAAGTCTATCAAATTGTAAAATATAAAGGAAATCCGTGACTATTCGTGGCAAGCGATTTTTTTTTTGTACATAGAATTGATTTTGCTACAAAGTGGTGACTTTTTGCAACAGAATTCTAAAGCAACATATCATTGTTTTGCAATTTAACTACATCATTATTTCTTGATTGGATATGAAACCATGTTTTGGATTGGTTATGATAAGATCAGAGAAGCCCGAAACGTTTGGTTTTATATAACAATGTTATAACAATGGCTGGCTATATGTTCGGGGTGTGGACTAAATTTTTTGAAAAGAGCTCTGGACGCTGAGCAGTATTTTTGTGTCCTTGCTGGGTTAACTTGGGTGTGTCTCCTGTTTCTCTCCTGATGAGTGATCTCATTAACATGTGCCTGTATGATTTTTTTTACCCGTTGTCGTTGTGTTGCAAGACCTGACTGCCTTTATTATTTTTGAGTGTTTTAATCACGGCAATTCAGTAAGTTTAACTTTACGACACAATTGTCGGTTTGATGGATGGCATATTTGAAGAGTATCGCAGTGAGTGATATGTAAAGAACTTATTTATTAACATAATACCAAAACATATCACTAATTGTTAAATTGCCATATGAGTAAACTGTGCATAGAATATCTCTGCAATGTAGTTTGTAACAAAAGTTGTGAAAGTTATCAATAAAAATATGAATTAAAAAATACCATTTACTTTGATGCCATAAGTTTTTAAGCAATTGCCATTATTGCATTAATGGGTTTGCATAACATATTATGATGTTACATTACCATTATTTATTAAAGAACCCTGTATTATTTGTAGGTGACCAAGTTTGAGATTTTTGTTAATGTTAACTTGAATGGTGGAATGGATTGTAGTTTTGTGAAGTGTACTGGGCCTGTTGTAGCCTGGCGAATCAAGATTGATGATGTATGGAACTGCAGAGGCCCGTGGGGAACCATCATATATAATTTTCTTTTCCTCGGATTAAAATGTCAAACTTTCATTGGTTAAAACATGACACGTGACCGCCGGATACATCTCTATGACCGTCTGGCAAGAATTAATATTCGGCAATATGAGCGACGCTTCGCCTACGCATTTCGATATTTCATAATATTTAATAATACAGAAATTGCGTTTCATATGTTCTTAACATATTTGGAGTAGTTACCCTTTGAAATTACTTTCAAATTTGAGTAGATGCCCTATGAATAGACGTCATATCGTTGTGTATAGCTGGAGCAGAATAAAATGCCAGTGTCGAAATTTGCACAAAATTCTACGGAGTAAAGAAAAAAAAAACCGTTTAAAATCAAAAAGCAACAAAACTTTGTAACTGAACCAGGGTGCATCGAAGATTTTCAAAGACTATTTGAAAGGCGAGAATAAAAGAAATAAAAAGTTCAACTGTGTTTAATTGAACGACATGAATGTTTGAAGATCGTCGCTTCTTGAATAAACAAAATCGTACTTGATAGTCCTCGGGGAAAACAAAACACTTATTTTGTTCGCCTCGCCGTATATGATCAACCAGATCTATTTCCATTATCAGTCAGTAACAAGCCTGGTAAAGAATATTAGGTATGTAAATTATTTTAATTTTCATATCGTTATTATTTATTTTACAATAGGAGTGATCAAATATGAAAGACTGTGGGTAGTCTTGAACAAAATGCTTACATCTTACGTTCATTTTTATCAAACACCAAAATATACACACCTGCATATTTAAATTTTCTACAAGGATTATATCATAGCCTACTAACAATTAAGCGCTGTCTCAAGAGATTGTTTCCGTTATTTCATGGATAATTTTGACAAAACATTTACACATAAAGAACTAAAGCCACGAAGCGCCAAAATCGGCCCTGTCACCAAAATAGGTGAAGGTCTCTCAAATAATACTTTAAGATTTATAGTTCATAAAACACTTTATTGTTTCCCAATATCTTTTCTAGTTTTCTTTTTACAGTCGTTCAAACTTGGTTTTGTTTCTGTTTGTTCAGTATGACGTTGACGTGTTTACTTTAACGTCATTAGAAACTGTTATGTATAAGAAGGTGAAAGGTATGTTAAGACCCTTAGGTCATACATTACATTTTTTATGGACTGAGACAATATTACATAATAGCATAAAGAAATAAAAGTAATACAGTAACTCTAATAATTATTTAGTTAATTATTTACATAGGTCTGAGCATCAAGTAAAAACATTTCAAACATAAAATGATTACATGATAAATGGAAATTGCGTTCACTCAATTAAGAAGTATGGATGCATATAACGTTTTTCGTTACCCCAACTTGGTTAATATAAATGTAACTGTAGTTAAATTAATCTAAAAACCAATACAATAGAGTGTATTGCATGCAAATTAAAATTTATTCTCTTTCATTTAAAATACTGCATGTATGGAAGCTATAAAAATGTAAATCCCACCATAGGTAATAATTATTCACTTATCATCTTTTAAAAGTAAATATATGGTGATTTCCGGATACAGTGGTGAATTGTTACATACATACATTTATAAAACTTTAAAATATGATTTATCAAGAATGCATATTTAGTACAAGTTATATCAATAATCTAATAACCAAATTATAAACAAACTTTAGCAATATTTATAGATGATTTAAATACAATATTTTTAGATGATTTAAATACAAATATTCTATGATATTACATAATATTTTCTATTATTTAAAATATACAAGTATACATTAAATAAAAGATAGTTAAGTTATATATAGTATCCACTTTATGTGATAGTCCTACATGTACTTGTAGCTGTCATTCTTCAATGTCACTGTTATCAGTGTCAGATGCATCAATAACTACAGCGTCTTTGACATATTCACCCCAGTTCTGAATACCTGTAGCTGAAACATCGACATAATTGTGCTTTGAAAATCCTAAGTACCACATAACAGATGCAATGTGCGAGCAGACACCTACCACTCGTGCACCCGCACGGCATTTACAATATCAGGCAGTGACAGCTGATTCTGTGTATTAGATCCAGAGCATATACATGTACTTCTTTGATGAAATATGCCTACTCTGCAACTTACCTCTAATTAAGCCGGGGTGTTCTTTATGGACCAAGATGTCAGACTCTCCTTCCATGTGTTCTTGAATATAAGTTAGACAAAGCCTTACTTGGTATACTCCACAAGTTAAAGAACTGTGAACGCTAACGCCTGTTTCCCGCCTACATTTTACATCTAAATATTTCGGAATTTTTGTCAGATGTTCAAAAACAAAGTTATCTACTAAAAAGTATAATCAAATCCTAATTAATTCATATCAAAATAAAATTTCTAGTTAAATGAGTATTTTTTAAAACAAGATTTGCTTACGGGGGGTCTAAAAATTTTTTCATTAAAATCGATCTCTATGAGTGAGGAAAACATTATTTAGCGACCGATATGTGCATAAAAACTTAATAATCATATGTTTACGTTGGATATTAAAGTAAATTTTCATTTTAAATCATATTTGTTAATTATTTATTGAAACGTTACAAAGCAAAATGCTTTTTTTGAATGTAGTTTGGTCTGTAGACATATGTATATATATTCTTCCACAAATGCCTTTAAACTGTTGACTTGCTTTGACAGGTATTGCATCTTGGCTGCAAGAGCTTCATTGTCATCTGCATTTCCTGTAGAGAGGGGTGGTAAATACTTATTGGAAATCGCACATACAATTCGCACATAGTTCCCTATGAATGGCACCTGATTTGTTGGGAGGGTATGTGCAAGATATTTCCAACGTTTAATCCTGGAATTGGCAGCCTCCACAACCCAGCGAATCTGTAAATCAAAAAATGAGAAAAGCAAGACAATAAGTAAATTCATATGAAATCTCAATTTTAAATGCAAGTACTAGTATATATTAATTCAAAGACCTTATTGCAACATATCCTGATAGGATTTTTTTATTTGCTACATACCGGGTACATGTATTTTGAAATAAGAAGGTCTAATCGTGTCCTTGCCTTGGTAACCAAACGACTGGCATTTGCATCAGGTGTGGACATTTGCCGTTCCCCTTTGGCAAGAAGATGAGGCATGTAGGCTTTTATCCCAAACTCCTCAAGGACTCCAAGGGCATCCCGAAATCCGCTGTCAACGATAAATATATCGTCATCTTCAAACCAGTTCTTGATGTCTTCTATATTTGATTTCAACATATGATTCAGGATGGATGCATCGTTGTTTCGACTGTCAGCAAGATAGGGAACAACTACTGTCAGGAAATATCCATCCGTTGAAACAACAACCATTGGCTTAACCAAGGGGGGGGGGGGGCCTTTATGGATGCTGATGTCCTTCTTTGGAATTGGAAATGGTTGCTTTTCTGGATGTATATATAAGTGCCATCAAGGACTGCGATAGCTTGACTTTGTGTCATATCTCCAAAGAGAGATTGGGCCAGTGGTCTTGTGTGGTTTGCTATCACTTCTTGGTGAGATATATGGTGTAATCCGACGTATTTTGGAACAAACTTTTTCATAAGTCCTGACAGTTAAAATAGTTCTTCTCACTGACGACTTTGAAACACCAAATATTGTTGACATTAACTGGTTCGACATTCCAGATTGCATTTTGAGAAGGAATATTCCTAGAGACATTGTTGATGTTCTGCTAGGTGTATGTTTAGTTTCTGTTTCTATCTCCTGATGCAGATCTGCAAAGTGGTCTTTGGATATTCCAGTTAGAGTAATGTAATCCAGGTTGTTAAGGAATGACGGATCAAACGTGAATTTGGATGAGCAATTCTGAATTGCATAACTCCGTATCCTTGTGATTAGGTCTACTATTGTACGTCTGTTCAAACATGATGTATCTATAGTCTTTAATGTATTCAGTGATCCTGTGATAAAATCATCATTAGCAATGTGTGAGGGACAGCACCTGCTGCCAGATGGGATAATCACTTCCTTGTGGATGAATGCTGAGAGTCTTGCTGATATCGACACAACGATGAACTTCGGCCTGGGTCTCTTGCAAATGAAGCAGTATGAATGGGAAGAAACAGTCCTATGAAGAGGCAGGGTAACAGATGGTTTAGACATGATGAGTTTCCTGGAAGTTCAGTGTCAAGTTTTGCATTAATAGGAGGCTTTTGTTTTCTTTGTTTGTTTCTGTAGTACTGGCGTCTGCATTTATTACATAACACATCCTCTGGTCTAGCATCCACCATGAACGTTTTCCTCGGAAATCGTCTCATTTCAACGCTTTAACATTTCTTCCTGTCATTTAGCTTAGTTCTTTCCATACATAGAACACACGGAAATCTATTTCTGCCATCAACTAGCTCCATTCTACAAAACAACAAAGTAAAACATGAAGTGGAAATTATAATTTTACAGTTTTTTCATTTATTTTTAAATTCATTCTTTTTATAGAGTCTTTAATTTTGTTTAATTATATGAGACAATTAGTGCTGGGGACTAAAATACCTTCATTATACCGTTCGTTATACCCGAGATTTCCATATATCCGTGTTCGTTATAAACGAGTTTTACTGTATTAACTAAAATAAAGACAGATGGAACATCATTTTAACACGTATTTGACGACAAAGGGAATTATGTATTAATTATGAATAATTGATTTTTGTACTTTAGATATTTTTTTTAATTATTGAGTCCAATATACATGTATATAGAGTACTTTTTTAACGTTGTGAATGTTTTTATAATTTTTAGGTCACCTGAGTAAACTCAGGTGACCTATTGCTATCTGTTTTCGTCCGTCGTCGTGCGTCGTGCGTTAACAATTTACATTTTTAACTTCTTCTTAAAAACTACAAGGCCAATTAATCCCATTTTTGGTGTGAAGCATCTTTATGGTAAGAGAAATGTAAATTGTGAAATCGGTGGCTCTACCACCACCAGGGTGCCACAGGTGGGGCCAAATATGCAAAAAACAGCCAAATTTTCAAAAATCTTCTTCTCTACTCCCACACATGTGAGGAAAAAACTGATTGCATGGTTATGATGTCCATGAAGCCCTCTACCAAAATTGTGAAATTCATGGCCCCTGGTTCAGGCTCTAGGGTGGGGCCAATATGGCCATATAGTAAAAATGTATTAAATCTTAGAAAATCTTCTTCTCTACTCCCATAGATATTTGTTTAAAACTAAATGCATGGATATGATGTCCATGAAGCCCTCTACCAAAATTGTGAAATTCATGGCCCCTGGGTCAAGGGTTCAGGCTCTAGGGTGGGGGCAATATGGTCATATAGTAAAAATGTATTAAATCTTAGAAAATCTTCTTCTATACTCCCATATATATTTGTTAAAAACTAAATGCATGGTTATGATGTCCATAAAGCCCTCTACCAAAATTGTGAAATTTATGGTCTCTGGGTCAGGGGTTCAGGCTCTAGGGTGGGGCCAATATGGCCATATAGTAAAAATGTATTAAATCTTAGAAAATCTTCTTCTCTACTCCCATAGATATTTGTTTAAAACTAAATGCATGGATATGATGTCCATGAAGCCCTCTACCAAAATTGTGAAATTCATGGCCCCTGGCTCAGGGGTTCAGGCTCTAGGGTGGGACCAATATGGTCATATAGTAAAAATGTATTAAATCTTAGAAAATCTTCTTCTCTATTCCCATATATATTTGTTAAAAACTAAATGTATGGTTATGATGTCCATGAAGCCCTCTAACAAAATTGTGAAATTCATGGCCCCTGGGTCAGGGGTTCAGGCTCTAGGGTGGGGCCAATATGGTCATATAGTAAAAATGTATTAAATCTTAGAAAATCTTCTTCTCTATTCCCATATATATTTGTTAAAAACTAAATGCATGGTTATGATGTCCATGAAGCCCTCTACCAAAATTGTGAAATTTATGGTCTCTGGGTCAGGGGTTCAGGCTCTAGGGTGGGGCCAATATGGCCATATAGTAAAAATGTATTAAATCTTAGAAAATCTTCTTCTCTACTCCCATATATATTTGTGAAAAACAAAAGGCCTGGATATGATGTACATGAAGTCTTCTACCTAAATTGTGAAATTTATGACCCCTGGGACAGGTGTTTAGGCACTAGGGTGGGGCCAAAATCTCCACCCCTAAACCATATATATTCTTGTTCCTTGTGGTAAGGGCCATCAAATGGTATGTAGGTCATGGGCCTCAGGGGTGGTTCCTGACCCCCCTCAAACAGCAAGAGCCCAAATATCTTGAAAACGGTTAAAGAACCCCACCCCTAAACCATATATATTCTTGTTCCTTGTGTCAAGGGGCATCATATGGTATGTAGGTCATTGGCCCTGGGGATGGTCCTGACCCCCCTCAAACAGGAAGTGCACAAATAACTTGAAAACAGTTGAGATCCCCACCCCTAAACTATATATATTCTTGTTCCTTGTGTCAAGGGGCATCATATGGTAGGTAGGTCATGGAACTTGGGGTGGTCCTGACCCCCTCAAACAGGTAGTGCCCGAATATCTTGAAAACGGTTGAGATCCCCACCCCTAAACTATATATATTCTTGTTCCTTGTGTCAAGGGGCTTCATATGGTATGTAGGTCATGGGCCCCAGGGATGGTCCTGACCCCCCTCAAACAGGTAGTGCCCGAATATCTTGAAAATGGTTAATATCCCCACCCCTAAACCA
>WFKH01011926.1:85269825-85280892 GCA_016163765.1 Magallana hongkongensis | reverse complement strand
AATACAGTTTTCTATTATCAATGTCGAGTATAAAAAAATTGACAGCTTTAAATTTTCCTATTAGGTATATGAATATTTATAAACTAATGGTTTGGAGACTCTCCTTGCTACTTGTAAACTAGTGAATGCTGATATATACTACAGATTGAAGCAAGTGAAAGATCAATACAATCTTAGTATATTGTATGACCCCCCCCCCCCCCCCCCCCCCCCCCAAAAAAAAAGCAAGAAACAGAAAACGCGTGACTTGCTTTGTGTTATTTGTACGCTTTCTCAGGAGACCACTTTTATGTTTGACAATATTTCTTCCAAAAATTAACTTACCGGGCAAATCGGTACAATTGAAATTGATATAAGGAAAGAGTCAAATATTTCAGTTTTTGAAAAAAAGATTAGCAGTAAAAATAATCTGACTTATTCGGAAGTTCCTAAAACAAAGTGCACAGTTGTTTTACATTATTCTTCTCATGTCTTTTTGGATAAAATATATTATAGCTTCCGAACATTTTTTTGTTTATTTTAAGTCACACTTTTTGCCTGACATATAGAGGGCGTTGGAAAAAGAATGCATCATAAATTGTCTTTTGTTTCGTTTTTGTTTTGCGTTTTTTAGCTCACCTGAACCGAAGTTTCAAGTGAGCTTTTCTGGTCATCTGTTGTCCGTCGTCCATCCGTCTGTTAAAGAATCTTCTTCTCAAGAATTACAAAGATACGATTTGTGAGGTTACAATGCAATCACTCTAAGATAGTGTAGATTTTAAATTGTGAAAATCGTGACCCTCCCCTTGACTAATACTGGGGCCCTAAGAGGGGTTAACAATTTTAACATATAGAAATATATAGGGAAACGTTTAAAAATCTTCTTATCAAGAACTACGATGCTACAATTTGTGATATTACTATGCAAGCATTCTAAGATGGTTTAACTTTAGATTCTAAATTGTTTAAATTGTGACACCCGGACTAAAACTTGGGCCCCAAGAGAAGTTTAAATGTTTAACATTGAAATACATAGGGAAATATTTTAAAATCTTCTTCTCAAGAACTACATTGCCATAATTTGTTAGATTACTATGCTAGCATATTTAGACAATGTAGATTCTAAATTGTAAAAATCAGTTTATTTAAAAAAGTCTCCAAATACAAAAAGAAGAAGAAAAAATGAGTTTATCATAGTTAAATTGTCTGTTGATAAGTTTTTCGACTGGTTATTTTGAATTTCGATCCGACATCAATTAGTTACACTTAATCAGGATCAAAGATCATTTAATTCAAACAGTTCCAAAGGTGTGAATCTTAGTTCTCACGAAGTTTTCATGATATGATGTTACAAAAAAGTACGCTCCTTTTTATGCATTGTTTATTGTATTGTAAAATCTTAGAATAAATGAGAGTTGTACAATAATTTTTGAGAGTTTAATTCATAATAAACATTTTAAAATAGAATGATACAAGAAATATTGTTCAGGTGAGCGATATGTAGCCCATGGGCCTCATGTTTTTTGGGTTTTTGTTTTTTGTTCTTTTTTTGTCTTTAATTTGTTTGTTTTTTTAACTCAAAGTTGGCAATCGAGTGGTTAATATGATGTGGTAGAACCATTTATTCAAAAGTACCGTCTGCTAGATAATATGTCATTTGTTAATCAGTTTTCGAAAAGCAACAGAACACCGAATTTAAAATAGATATACTTAGCCCAATTTTGGACAAAGTTTTCTCTTAATACTTATTACTCAAGGCATACGTTATCATCAAAATCTACATTGGTATATTTACGAAGATATAGAAAACATATCCAAAATAATTAACCAATTCTTTTTCAGATCATTATGCAGAGACTTGAATCATTTGTTAATGCAAAAAGATACTTTACCGAGACCTTTGCCCCGGAGCGACAAAAAGTGATGAAGGATTTCTGTCTCCGGATACCAAATCTTCGGGAACCCGAGTTTCCGGGATCCAGATTTTCGAGGACTCGAGTCTCCGAGTACTAGTTCTTCGAGGACCGGGGTCTTGGAAGATGTTGAAATGTCAACTAATGAGTCACCAGGGTCCAGGTCTCCAGATACCAAGTCTTCGGGAACCCGAGTGTCCGGGGACCCAAGTCTTCAGAGACGTGATAATGTCAAAGTCAAGACAAAAAACGCGTCGAAAGTTCCAAACCATAAAAAGAATGAAACGTCCTCCGAAATTATTATACTGGTTAGATGGCTCAGTCCATTAATCAAATAAACTTGTAAAGTATGAGTTTTTAATTTGATGACATTTTTTTTCTTTTCTTTTTTTTGGGTTTTTTTTTGTGCTTTTTGTTTAGCTAATTGTCAGGACAAAAAACGACTTTAAAGTTCACAAGCATAAACGGCATAAAACGTCCTTCGCATTCGAAATTAACAAAAGATGACCAGGCCAATTGCAAGAAATCATTAGAAAACGGAAAGTTCACCGAAATACTGGTTAGATGGCTTAGCCTTATCATAACTTGATATAGTATGCGTTTGAATTCGATGACTTTTTCCTTTTTTGTTCTTTTTGTCTAACTAATAAGCGTTAAGTCTTAATTTGGACTTGTTTTTTTTTGTCTTGACCAAGCAAAACTTCGTCCTTTAAAAGAACAATGAGTTGATATTTCAACATCTTCAAAGACCTCGGTCCCCGAAGAACTAGTACTCGGAGACTCGGGTCCTCGAAAATCTGGATCCCGGAAACTCGGGTTCCCGAAGATTTGGTATCCGGAGACATAGGTCCCGGAGACCTTAACTCCGGAGACCTGAACCCCGGAGACTCAGGTCCCCGAAGATTTGGTATCCGTAGACCTAGGTCCCGGAGAATAGGACTCCGGAGACCTGGACCCCGGGGACTCAGGTCCCCGAAGACTTGGTATCCGGAGACCTGGATCCCGGAGATCCAGGACTCCGCGCACGGGGGGCTCCCCGAGAAGGGGCTTACAGTAATGATTATTAATGAGTCAGCAATGACATTTTTTTCTTACAATTTCTTTTATTGCATTTATTGTAGAAGAGAAAGAAACTAAAAGTATATGCTTTATGTTGCTTTATGTATGTAATTGTAAAATTGCAACTTTTAAATGCCTTATTTTTTAAAAACAGTGTTAGTGTATGTTTGTAAAACGATTCAAATGAAGTGAATTATCTATTGTTGAATGAAAAAATAAAAAAGACCCCAGACAACAGGACCCATTATTTCCATTTTCTCTCAGGTGTCGATACGTTTAGTTTTAATTTCTGAATTTATAAACTTTTGCTGACAAGTTGGTTATAATTTGAGTAAACGTTTGAGACTTTTAAATAATTTCAATGCATGTCGAATTATTAATGACTGAATTTAGCGTTTTATTAATGCGAAAATATCAAAATACTAATAAGGAGATGAAATTGTGAACTTTTTCTTTACAATCATCTCCCTTACTTTTTTAAAATCAATATGTTTCTTAAAAGTGTTATGCGAAAACAGAAAAGTAAATTATCTTTTTTCATGTTTGTTTAGTGATTGATTTGGTTTCTCTTTTTTTTCTTAAGTACGGAAATTTAAACTCAACACCCTAAAATGACTGATCGTTAAAAAATTTGTTAAAATAATACTTGTGTTAAAACAAAAAAGTAAATCATCTTTAATTCAGTGATGATTTTTTTCTGTATAACATACAATATTTTTTTAAGGATCTAAAAAGAAAAATATTTGTTTATTGTCAAAGCAAAATTCTTAAAACTCAACACTCTAAAATAGCTGATCGTTTTTAAAGGTGTCCTTTCACACGCTATTGATACTCTTGTTAAGGTCAGAGTCAATCATCCTAATTTATCCATCCCAACACAATATCCCTTTGTGTTTAAGGGTCCTCCGTTTCCCGGTCGGTCTCAGTATTTTTTTTACGTACTGTCTTGTTTTTTATGGGTAGATCATTGAAAAGTGGAGAAAGTTTCGAATTGTTTACAATTAGTTGTTCTCTCGTGTGGCATTAAATAATTTTAATTGGCGGAACACAAATCATCTCTGATTCACGACGGCGTATAAGTGCCATTTCATATTGACAACAACAAAAAAATAAAAATAAATAAAATCGTTTGAATGATTTAGAAAATCGTTTTCACAATGTAAAACTTTGTACGATTTTTTTTTTATTCATTTGTACGATTTAGAAAATCGTTTGTACGATTTAGAAATTTATTTGTATGATCTAGAAATTCGTTTGTTAATTTTCTTAGTTCGTTGTCCGAATTAAAAAAATCGTTTGTACATGTACAATATAGAAAATCGTTTGAACGATTAATAAATTCGTTTGTACAATTTAAAAAAACGTCTAAACGATTTTTGAATTCGTTTGAACGATTTTTAGAATTGCTTTAACGATTTTTAAATTCGTTTAAACAATTTTAAAACTCAAATGTACGATTGAGAAACTTGTTTGTATGATTAAGAAAATCATTTGCATACTTTTGAAATGTTTAAACAAATTTAAAAATTGTACCTAAAGAAATCTTAAGCTTTAATGTCAGTAATTGTTTCGTCTCACAAGACACTCTCAAAACTATTAGTTAAGGGTATATAATGAATAAACCCATTCAAAGACGTTTTATGCTTTTGAACTGCAAAAATATTAAAAATCGACTAGGCCAGTTGGAGAATCGAGTAGATCATTAGAAAACGGAAGTATCGCAGTTCACCGAAACGCTGGTCCGATGGCTAGGCTGGTCCATGAAATTTACAAATTAGATTCCGAAGGTTGACATAAATGAGATTAAAAAACAAGTTCTAGTTCATTTTTGAAAAACATGTCGCTCCGAATGGTTCTCAAGTCTTCGGAGAGTGCGTCTACATATTCCGATAATAAACCTTGGGATTTTAGAGTGCGTCTTCCAAGATCTCTTCCTCTTACAGGGAAGTGGACAGTGGAGATGACGGAGTTTTGTATTGACAAACCTGGACGATTATCCAATAAGGAAATATTTGTATACTGCTCTATCTGTGACGTCACCATTGTAGGGGAAAGCCAAAGACCACTTCTAAGACGGATTTATTTAGAAAATACTAAAAACCAAATATTTCTTTATCCCTACCGTATTCCTTTACGTACAAACAATATTGATCATCTGCACATCTATATTAAAGACAAAAACGGCGAAGACCCGTCATTTTTAACCGGAGAATCAACGGTGACACTTGTTTTCCGACAAAAAATGTCCATGATGATGATGATGAAAATTTTATTCCCATTATTTGAAGCAAAACATAGAGAGGTGGAGTAATACTACACAGAAAAAAAGAGCTTACAATATTCCAGTTCGACATCCCTCAGTGAGCCAGTAGCTGACAAACAAGTGAGAGCTCTACCGAAATTTAAAGAAACCATGCATTAAAACGAGACCCATATGCCCCTCAGGACGGGTATGAAACAGAAAGAAAAAAAATTGTCTACCAAACATTCATCAACATCTGAAAGAAAGGACGCATTAAGTAAAGAGGGACGAACGACAGATCGAAAAAAGGTATTTGTCTGAAATCAATTCAGTTCAAAACATAGCTGTCGGCGATGGACTTCGTTCAAGAAACCACTCTCAATAACGAAGCGCAAAGTTGGTATCTGGGATACAACGTTTACGTCCATGTGAGAGAAAACAGTCATTGCGTGGATATACGACAGTACTGGAAACCCATCGAAGAATCAGACATCGTTCCTACCAGAAAGGACTCTGCTTAAGACCATTTTTACAGACTTATAGGTAGACATTAAAAACTGTCTTCTGGAACTGAACAACGTGAAATGCTGTTCTGAACGCGATGATCATCAAAATAAAATGGGAATGTTACAATGCAACCGTTGCAACCATTACCTTTTTACAAACTGGCAAAAAACAAAAAAAACGAATGAAAAACATTTCGATTTTTTAAAATTTTGTTAATGAATTAAGAACACTTTTTTCTGCTGTTTTCTCATTTATTATGTTTTTCATTTATTCTATGACATTTGAATTTCATGTAGAAAATATTTGTACGATTAAGTGCTTTTTTATATTAAAATGAATTGATTTAAATTAAAAACAATTTTTATTGCTTTTTTAGTCTGAAAAACAACAAAACGCATAATATAAAAGCCACACAAAGTTAAAATATCGCATCAATGATTCAAAAGCGCCTTCGTAAAGAACGGCAAAATCCAAGTTTAAAAATATTTAAAAGAATTCTTTAATCACGAGATTAAACATCCCGTCCCTCTAAAGTATTTCGTCTATATGACTGTATCCTTTCTCTAACCATTTGTGACTAAAGGATGGGTGTTTGTTCAGTCAGTATAAATATAAACGGCGATCAGGTAAACGTGGCTGTGTCTTTACTCAAAACTAACTAAAGAAACACAGAGATTGCTTGCTCCGACTTTATATCAATTTTTGTGAACACTTTTTAAACAATGGTTATGCGTATGTGTATGTCTATAATAAAAGACACTGCAGTGGTGTTTTCGGTCAATTAAGCCATATTGGAAACCCAACGAAGAATCAGACATCGTTCCTACCAGAAAAGGACTCTGCTTAAGACTGTTTGAAAGCACCGTTTTTAAAGGCTTACTGGTAGACATTAAAAACTGCCTTCCGGAATTGAAAAACGTGAAATGTTCTTCAGAACGCGATGATCATCAAAATCAACTGGGAGTGCTACAATGCAGCATTTGCAACCCTAACGATTTCACAAAGTAATAAAAAAAAAAACAGTGATGAAAAAACACTATTGAAAAAAAAATTGTTTGTAAATTTACAACACTTTTTTCTCCAAGCTTTGTCATTTATCATGTTCTACTTTATTTTCTCTGTGCCATTTAAATTTCATGTAAAAACTACAAATGTATGTGTATAATTTAATGCATTTTTATATCAGAATAAATTGATAGAAAATTACAAGTCTTTTACTTCGTTTTTAAAGCTTGAAAAACATCAAAATCAAAAATAAAAAAAGTCATAAATAGTATCGCATCAAACATACAAACGCGTTTTCGTAAAAAATAAATAAAACCCCGATCAAATCCGTCTCTAATCTATTTCGTCTATATGGTTGAGCCCTTACTTTAACTAACCATTTGTGTTTACATTTTTATTTAAAAGGACGGGTGTCATTTCTCTCGTTATAAATATATACGGTGATCAGGTAAAACTGACTGATTTTTACATCTAAAAAGTCTCTCAATCGTGTTCATTTTAACAGAACGTTTGTTTTTTAAAATAGTTATTTATACTGGTATACTTAAGAAACACCAAAATGTATTTTTCTCTCGACGTTTGGCTATCTTCATTTTAAAACGATTTTTACTACACTCAGGTATTCATTCTACCCAGTGTCTAACAATAGGGTCGATCTCTTACTCTACCCTTTTATCAAACACGTGTTCAACCAAGTCTCCTTCCCCTTAACTCTTTTAAAAGGTCACTGACGCATTCCTCCATACAATACCCAATTGTGTTTGGGAGTTCCTGTTTCTTGGTCGGGTAATCGTCAGTCTAAAATAATCATTAGTCTTGATTTGTTGCTACGCTGTTTCTTGGTCGGGTAATCGTCAGTCTAAAATAATCATTTGTCTTGATTTGTTGCTACGCTCAGGTCTCATGTCGGGCACCTGTCCCCAAATGTAGGTCAACCACCCACCATTGTTCTCCTTTTGTTCCCTCAGAACAATAGGCTCCCATAGTTTTCAGGATCCATACGGACGTATATACTACTCACCGCTATCCTTACAACCCCTATATAAGCGACAGACCTCTTTGCAGTTAGACCGTGTTTCTGGGTCGCGATGAAATTATCAAATTTTACGCACTTTTGTCAAGCCAGAAGAATACTAACATCAAATTAACACGTCAATGCATTATTTACAAACAGAGTATGCCATCAACTAAGAAATAAATACATAAACTCCAAAGACCATGAAAGGAATACTACACGTCGACCACGAGTTTCAGGTGTGCAATAGGGTGTAACGAAATCGAAGGGTTTATATACCAGGTACCTGGCCAGGTGACAGTGCCTATTTACGAACGGTGTTCAGCTTTAACAATTTGATTTGTACTCTCAGCTTGATAATTAAGAGTGACCTAGGCTTTTTGTGTAAACAATGTATTCGCCGCTCAGCAACTTTACTTTGCAAACTCGAAGTATTTAGAATGTTACGAAGAAGAAAATTACCATTTGATGTTTAAACATATTAGATGTAAACTTACAGTGAGCAACTGACATGATATTCATGTACTCATTTAAGGTGAAACTACTTACTGTGCACCGTAGCTATAGCTTGTGCATTGCTTAGAGAAAGGGCCCGACTAAAACAGTGCATTTTTAAATCCAAAATATAAGTATAGATTCTTCCTGCCCCCTCAGCTTATTATTGACTGAAGTTATCATGTGATATTCATGTGATATTCTTGTACTTCCTAATTGGGTGAAAAAATTAAAGCTAGCTTCAGTGGCTTTTATCAATCAAGCACACTGGATCAAATGAAACAAAACAAATCCTGAAAGGACCAACTTTTTGAACGGAATTTAGATACTACGATGTAAGTATCAAAATATATAAGGTTTTACTGGTAAACTTGTCCTCCTACTTTTAACTTAGTTTGCGCCAAAAAGAGTACTATAGCCCATACACAGACTTGTTGAGGATTCTTATATATGTATTTCATTAAGCTGTATTCTGGAGTAAAATAAGATATGTATAATGGTAATGACCACCCCTTTCCTTCATTAAATTTTGCAACAAGGACAATGAAACCTATAATCTTGTTGAAAAACTTGAAGATAATAGAGTGCACGACCGAATATTGAAAAGATGCAAAACTCTGATAGGAAATAATTTTCCCATATTTGTTAACTTTCAAGAGAGCTTTTATGTTTAAATTTTTTCAAAGTTAAACTTAGATTGCTTCACAGTTTTTAAACAACACCCTCCCTTCCCATCCTCGGGAGCCAGACAGAAACTCTCCTCCTTAGGGCATGTAAACGAAAAAAAAAACCCTGATAATATGCTTTCTTTTCTCAGTTCTCAAGTTTAACCTGTTTAATTATCAATTTCAAAAAGGCACTATCTGGCATTTATCCAGAAATCATTGTACACATACTACACCAGAATTGTCAGATTCTTTATTTGAAAAATACTTTCGCTTATTTAGTATCATTGAATCAGGTAATGAAAATAAAACATATTTCTCTTTGAGAACAAATTGTTCTGTCCTTCTTCTTGGCAGATGCTAATGCAAATTTTATAAACTACTCTAAATTATTTCTACTCCCATTGTTTCATCAATATTTATTCAAACGATTGTGCATTCCTTTTACAGAGGAAAATACATTGTATTTTACCTTTAAACCTCCTCCATTTTCATTCTCCTGTTTCATGCCAATGAAACCCACAATTGATTACAAAATTGAATAACATGTCACAGCTGTAGGAGATAAACAAAATGCATTGTTTTAATAAAAAGTCTTTTGTTTCTGTTTTTTCTATATTTTTTTATTTCTATAATCAATTTGAAAAACGCAGTTAATGTTTCCACGTATTTTCGTCGATGTTATCGAGCATTTAAAAACGAAAAACAGAAAAACATCAGAGAGAGAGAGAGGGAGAGAGACCTATAAAAATGAATATACAACATAAGTATGTACAAAGTACATCACAATTTAAACATGTATTATAACAGAAGTTAAAATTACACAAGGTAAAAACTTGTATTCTTTATGAGAAAGTATAATTCTTTCTTTCGCATAGTTAAACAATGTAAACAATTTGTTAGCAAACGCAATATTTTTTTGGACCAGAAGTTGATTTCTTTGCTGGAAATATGCATGGTCTGTCAAAATCATAAGTACAGAAAACCTAAGAAGGGTAAAATGGGACCTTTATGCAGTCGTTCTCTGAATGATGATCTGAGCTATATTCTGCCTTTTTTCTACAACATGGTGTAGAAATATTGTTTCAACAAATAGAAACTTCAATTCAGCATTGTAGGACAATTTTTCGTAACAAATCATACATATACAATCTTACCAGGTTTAGTCATGATTTCTTATGGCTTTGAAAACATTGTTAAAAAAGGGAGATTAATAGACAATCATGCATCACAAGGATGATATTTAATTATGGAACGCCTCAACTGCCTTATGTTGATAATCTTCATAATATGATGATACTTCAACATTATATGATGATACTTTAACATTACATGATGGTACCTCAGCATCACGTGATGATACTTCAACATTACATGATGATACTTCAACATTAATGATGGTACTTCAACATTACATGACGTAATGTTGAAGTATCATCATATTATGAAGATAATCAACATACGGCAGTTAAGGCGTTCCATATTTAATCAATGAAAATCAACATGATATCTGTGAACCAATGCTCACTAATAATACCCTCGCTCGCTCTGACGTGAATATGCAAAATAAGCAAAATTCAACATTAACAGGAACTTGACGTCCGGTTTCAATTGAATTGCACTTTGTTACGTATATATAGCAAACACCATGTTAGGGGATAAACATTTCATGAAAACTTAAGAATGGAATGAACTATATAAATATAAACGTGAATGTTGTCCATCAAAATCGCAACGCAACTTTAAATGAAAACATGATTGCATGTCACATGCGAAAAAGTACTCAAAAGCTAGGTTGCAAATGTTTTTATCCATTATCTTTTAAATTCCCATGATGATGAAATTGAAATTAGTCATTGATTAATCGAAATGAAATCAATCAAGAGGAAGTATAGTAACGTCCGCCAATGATCAGTACAGATATGTTGGTATAATGCATATCTTTGTACCTCGACCTCCTAGTACTGATAGAATGAAACTTTCTCTTTAAGAAGGTGGACAGACAAAACCAGCCATGTCTGTATGACTGCTTTGCATGTCCACTTCTCTTGATAATACAATGTACGTCGTGTACATGTATCAGCTGCGCTCTCCTGAAACCACGCTCTTCACCGCCAGTAACTGCATTAATTATTGGTAGATGGCAGCTAAGCGCGTAGCATCAATGAGGGCGAGCGGGGGGGGGGG
>WFKH01011926.1:85242033-85266886 GCA_016163765.1 Magallana hongkongensis | reverse complement strand
ATATATATATATATATATATATATATATATATATATAATAAAAATTTCAAAGGGGAGTGGCCACAATAAATGTACATCTGCGAGTGATTAAAACTTTTATGTTTTAAGGAGTTAATAGTGTGAATAAGTATGCTTTCTGTCAGTTTTTACTGTGTATTAAAAAAATATTCGTCTACGTTTGCATACTGGTAGTATACAATAGGTTTATGTAGCGTAAGCAAACTTTGTCAAAATAGAGCACGGCGAAAGTTTTGTAGGAAATATAAAGCCTCTGGCTCGTGCACTGTATATCAAACCCTGACGACTTTTTTGGCATAGTACATGTACATGCACAACACAACACTATTATATAAATATGAAATGATATGTGCTTCTTTCGTGTACTGTATACATGTAGTATTCTCATAATCTTCAAGAAAAATGCAGATATTTAATTTATATATTTTATGAATTTTTTTTATCATATGTACAGTACCATTCCATATCTCAAACATTATTATTATCCATTGTTTGAAATACACTGAATCAAAATAAGATAGTTAATATGAATATGCATGTACTGTTATTAAGATACCCCTGGTATCTTTATTTTTTAATATAACAATAATTATGTAGCCTATATTTGCGCGGTCGACGTCAAAGCATATGCTTCTTCATTTTAATGCGCTCTTGCAACACCCTAATAATGAGAAACACGTGCAACGCTGTATATCATAAGAACAAGACGGATAAGCTTTATTAGACTCAATAAAAAACTGAATGTCAAAATTTTCAGTTAAGGGAGGTTTTTGCTTGGCGCCTCACATTATTCAATATCACACGCTCCCCACAAAAAGACTCAACTTCTGCCCCATGGCCTGGGGACCATGAATTTATGCTTAAAGTACTAAGACATATGTCATTAAAGTTAAGGTCGCATAAATCCAAACTCGAATACAACATTTTCCAATATACTTTTATTATAACTCTAGTGACCCATGTGTTACGACACACATGCGCATTTAGAGACACCAATTGTCTATCACGTGACATCGATATTTATAAACATGTTCACTAGGTCACACATATTTTTACAATATGATCAGGGCATACCCCTGTTGCACATTTATTTATCTTGCGTGTTTAATTAAAATGAAACACCCCCCCCCCCCAGCAAAAATTTAAACTTTATTAAATTGGTCATTAAAAGTTATGGTACCAATTGACCCTGTGTTATTCAAAAACTCCCAAAACTTGCAGAGTTATTGCCCTTTGAGAAGAAAATGCTACTCCTCTGAAACCATAAGATATAGAGATTTGGAACTTTTACCAATGTCTTTAGTACACTTAGAGGGTTCTTCAATCTATTCATACCAAAAGGATCCGAGGCCCCCTTCTAGCAGTTATTGTCGCTAAAAATATTGAAATTTCCATAAAATCACTTCCTACTTTTTTTTTGTATCATAGAGACTTTGGACCACTTGGGATGGGAGTGTCTACCTTGGCTAATCAAAAATGACATAAAGGTCAAAGGTCAATGTCAATTTAAAATCTGTTAATTAATGAATTTTCATATCTTTTGAAAAACAAAATTCTTGTAAAGTTTTCAATAGCTTGCTTGATTGCGCAATAAGGTATACAATTAGGTCAGCCAGGTATCACATCAAAGTCCTGTGGTTACTCAAGTGTAAATTGTTTTTACAGTCAACCCATTCATTGTACAAAGCTATCTAGCCTCTAGAGCACTCTCTTTTGTTATGTTTTCTATGTATAGGCTTGTGTAAAGAATATTCATCTGGCGAGCACATCAGGTTTGTTCAGAGTAAGTTGAAAAAAAAAAATCAGAAAAGTAATTCAAAATATATTAACGATAAATAATAGCTAATTCTTAAAGCAATGGCTTGAATTCAAAAAATAAAATCTTTAAAAAATGTTTTAAGCCTTTGTGGTTTTCTCAATTCTAGTATAACATATATCACAGGTATTATAATATTTTTAGCTAGTTCAAACTACAACAACAATGTTTGATAAAATATTGTGTAAAGTATAACAACAAAGTGCAAATGTTTACTAGATATAGCTCACTTTATTGTTTACATACCTGAGCACGGTAATCACATGACATAGTTTAGAACTAAATGTCATACCTTGGTGACAATATTGTACACCATATTGAGCAATCTAGCAAACTATTAGGTATTTTGTACCTCACTTTAAACATAAAAAATTATAGGATGGAAAGACCTCTAACTGGTCGAGAACAATTTGTCTACTAGTTTTGTATTTTTTTCTTCTGACACTCAAATAAGGTCAATACAGATTGATATGGTAAAAACCAATTATTCAGAAGTACCGTCTTGTTTAATAAAATTTAATTTGTCAAGGTAACCTCAGTGTCTATCGCATCCGGTTCTTTTTTTACACGGCATTCCTAATTCCCGGTTATAATTTTGGCGCACTCAACGAGATTTTTGAAATAGTAATGGCTCGATCAAAAATTGGTAAATTTGTCAAAATATTGCATCTCCGTCGTGTAGAGGGATTGGAGAAAGCAAGGAAAGCAGCGAAATGTAAACATGGTAAATGAGTGTGTAATATAATTGTACGTATTGTATGCATTCTCTTCCAACAATTACACTGCCTTCATGTATATAGCTTGACGACCTCATGAACCCGCCGTGTAAGAACTTGTGTTGCTTGCACATTAATAAAAACTATAACACTGATTGATGTTTAATCTACATATAAATATGTTAAAAAACTGGGATAGAAAGTACTTGACAGTATTTGACAGAAAGGGGGGGGGGGGGGGTACTATTGCACTCATTTCTATGTGTTTTTGGCAGTCTTGACCATTATTTTATAAGTTTAATACAGTTTCACTGAGTATATCAATTAAAGTGACTGTTAGATTGTGTCTTTTTGGTACATTTCATTTTTTTTCAATGTTTGCACATAAAAATCAAAATCTTGTTAAATTTTACATTGACAATATTGGGGGGGGGGGGTACACGTGTTTAAGAGACTATCAATTATCAATTGATTTGCCTAAATTATAACCTAACATGATGTATTTTGGCGCATAATTTAATAAATTATGAGATCATGCTTAATGGTGTTTTTTTTGGCTGTTGATTGTTTTAACCTTGTAAGCTGAGGCTCACTGTAGGAAAATATGTTGTTTTAACTTTTAAATGAAAAAAATTTGGTTTGGTACAAGTTTTTAGACACTGGAAATACCTTAATCAGTTTTCGAAAAGCAACAAAACACCGAATTTAGAACAGATATAACTTCAAGAGTACTGTACAACAATATACTCCAGAAGTGGTGTGAATCAGAAGTGGATACTAAAAAACTCAAAAGAATTATTAGAAACTTTGAGGTCACAAAATCTTACCAAAATCAATAACATCAAAACGTACGAATTTTCAACGCTTTATACAACCATTCCCCACGACAAATAAAAATCTAGGCTTTTTGATATCATCGACAGTTGTTTCTTCAATAATAATGGAAGTCGTAAAATTGCTTACCTTGTAGTTGGAAATCTAAAAAATTATTTTGTTAAAAATCATTCTGATTGCACACACAAGTACTCTGAAGTTGACATTAAAAAGATGCTTGAGTTCCTGATAGACAACATCTATGTAGTTTTGGAAATCAAGTCTTCCAACAATCTGTTGGAATTCCCATGGGTACCAATTGTGCCCCATTGTTAGCAGACCTTTTTTTGGTATTCTTATAAAGCAGAAGTTATTCAAAAACTTGTACGTGAAAAAAATAAATCACTCGCCGTGGCCTTCAACTCAACATTCAGGTATATCGACGACGTATTATCAATTAACAATTGTTATTTCCATACTTACGTCGACTCGATATATCCGAGTGAACTTGAAATAAAATATACCACAGATTCTACGTCATCTGTTTCATATTTGGATATTTTACTGGAAATGGACATTGATGGTAACCTAACAACAAAACTTTATGATAAACGCGATGACTTCAATTTTTCTATAGTCAACTTACCTTGCTTATGTAGCAATATACCTTCATCACCTGCTTATGGTGTATTTGTCTCTCAGTTAATTCGATACGCAAGGGCATGCTCTTCGTATGAACAGTTTCTAAGGCGAGGCGAGCTACTTAATACAAGTTGATAAAACAGGACTATCAAGAGTCTCGTTTGAAGTCATCTTTTCGTAAGTTCTGTGGTCGATACAATGACCTTGTCAGCAAATACAATCTTCCACTGGGTCGCATGCTGACTGACGTTTTTCATACTACGCGGGTATGATAAGGCAACTGTCAGTGATCAATCGAGTAAAAATTCCTCTGATCAATATGACGTCACAATAAGCAGCATGATGTCATATTTACTCAAGAAGCCTGTCAATTTTAACTTTATCTCTGGTCCAAGTTATGAAAACTACAAGCGTAAAATGTCAATAGAAGCTCTTTTAACAGAATATATCTTCGATTTCTCTGTATTACGTATCGTTAACATTGATGACGTCATAAGCATGTTTAATAGAGAAGATCAATGTCGGGAGACAAATCATCGGAATGCAGTGTAAACAATGCCGAAATAAGACTTATATAATACAGATACCCAAGATTTAGATGAGTGTCAGTTAGGATATAACCAGGATAATACAGGCATGGATATTTTGTTTTATCAGCGAGTGTTATAAAGTAAGCAGATAGACATTTATGTGGCTTGACCGGCCTTTCCTCAGTCAGTGTGTACAAAAAAGACAAAAGTGTAACACTACCCCGAATATTATGAAAGATGAATTTGGCAAATATCAAAAGCACATGACCTTAAATACTTGAAAAATGCTGCTAGAATCCTTTGGTTTGTTGTTGTAAATGAAAAATGCGTAGTATTTTCAATGAAATTGAAAAAGTTGAGGAGGTTTCCGGTAAATAATGACAATATTTATTTTATGCGATTAACAATAGGATTCTAGCAGCAATATTAATAAACATGAACTTATTGCCGATCGAATTATTGTATCATACATACAAATAAACTTCGGGGTAGTGTTACACTTTTTGATTTTTTGTTAAGGTACAAAAATGACCTATTTTTAACTGTCACGTGATACCATGGCACGGCAGCTTCAAAGATCTATTCCGAAGTAAAAATATAATATCTTGTTGAATACATTTACTTGATATTAATATTCAGCACTGTTTTCATGAAAAATAAACAATTTTTAAAATGACCATAATATCGGCGATCATTAAACTCTGAGTTGCCTTAACCTACCCGCGTAATTGTTAGACCATAATTTATCACCTAATTGTCTAACGACTTTTCCGTTTTTTCCCGATTACGACAAAGAGCACACGGCGGGTGTGACCGGTCAGCAGAGGATGCTCACTCCTCCGTGGTACCTGATCCTACCTTTATCTTTTTGGAGGTCCGTGTTGCTCTGCTTTGAATTTGTATTTCGTTTTCTGGATTTTTTTTAGATGGTTGACAGTTTGTTATTATCATTTTTTCATACTTCGCGTATTTTTGGACAAAGTTTTCTTTTTATAATTCTTATCCAAGGCATACATTATCATCTAAATCTACATAGGTATATTAACAACGATATAGAAAACATGTCGAAAATATTTAACCATTTCTTTTTTCAGATCATTATGCAGAGACTTAAATCATTTGTAAATGCAAAAAGATATTTTACCGAGACCTTTTCCCCGGAGCGACAAAAAGTGATCAAGGATTTTAAAAGACAAAATGATGAAATAAAGAGAGAAGAAACAATCCTTTATAAAGGTTCTATTGTCTGCCTAAATGTAGGACTTTTTGGAGGGGTTTTAATTGTAGGGGGTATAGTATCGACCCCATGCGTTGCGGGTGTACCTACGGCCTTGAAAGCAGCAGGTGTTACTATGTTGTTGTCTTCAAGTGTCGCAATCTTCGTTCTCCAAGTCATACAAAATCAAAAAATAAAGAACATTTTTGTTAACTTTAAAAGGACCTACAAAGAACATGAAAAATATTGTACAGAAATGAAACAGTATTTAGTTCCACTGGTTAAAGACGTCGGGCTCCTTCCGGAGTTAAGTGCTTTTTTACAACAAAACAACAGCGAACAAATAATGAAATTTTCAATTTTGGCAGAATTTAAGAAGGCTGGGCTACAAGTTGGTGGGTGGAAAATAGATCACGTCATTGAACAATACCAAAGCGAATTCAATGACCTGAGAAAATGTTTTAATTAAGAAGCATACATTCATATAATCATCGACTTAACTAGGGATTCATCAATAAGTTTCACTTTAACTACCTTCATTAGCAATAACGTTCATAATAACGTGTGAACGTGAGAGACTAAATAATTTGTGTTAATCAAATTCAATGAAAAAAAACGTCGTCGTTAATGGCATAGCCGAAAAAAGTCTATAAGAAAAAGAACCTAAAACATTTCAGTTATCATTAGACTATCACAGAGATGGAGATGAAGATGAAATTGTTAAGAACTTGCAAATTTTCAAGATATTTAATATGGGCAACTTTGACAAACACAAAAATACCCCAGACCCGTATTTATACAATTCAGCAACAGGACTCAGGACTTGTTTGTTTTGCGCATCAACAACCTTGAGAAGGTGAGAGAAAATACGAAACGGCTGTGCGAAAAGAATATTCGTAGCAAGAAATAGAAAGAAAGAAGCAATACATTAACTTTATATTACACAGAGTTTCTCTGGTAAAAAAGAAAAAACTGGCTCACAAGGCGATCATCACGTCGACGAGGTCAAAATAACAGTTAAACCTGGAAAGTAAGTCTAGGACAACGGGAACCGGTGTATTGACCACGCGGCACATGTGGAGTCATTCAAGCAGATCAGAAGATCGATCGCTGAAGTAATGCACACCAGTACCATCGCAAGTGCATAATTAGATTCTTAGATAACAATTGATAACTGCTACATGTACGCGTACAGAATTACCAGCACAGAAGGTTCTATCAACGAAATGATGTCGCTGTAAACACTTTTTGTCAATATAAATATATATATTTGTATATATATATACCAATAAACTAGTTGTTGTGTTGCAAGAAAAATTGGTCTCGCAGGTTCGCTGACATTCTTTCGCTTTATCTGTATAACTGTATTCATTATTTAACGTTCTTTTGTAAATATACGTCCTTGTGCGCAATATTTGTATTTTTCTAAGTAGTTTATACGTACTCTAAAATATATTTTACTTTTCAAGTAGTTGAATATGTTACTACTTGCTTGGAATATTAATAACAATAATTTAAAGTCCAAAGAAAATCACCAACAAGCTTGCCGGTAGGTTTTTTTAAAAGAAAATATACACTGGAATCATCATTGTTCTTGGGGACCAATGTTCATGGCTTTCGTGGGTAACTCTTGCCCTTGCCCTACAATCACATCCCCATGAACGTATATGCAAGCATACTGGTACATGCCGGAATAGTAGAATTAAGATGGAGCTCTACACAAAAAAATGTAGGAGAAATTTGTTGCATGCATGCGTTACTAATACCAGGCCCAGTATTCAACTATGATTTATCTAAAAGTACAATACTCTATTTTCTAGAGAAAAGAAATTGAATGAAATTGAAAAACTATACGACAAACTGAATTATTGCTAAAATCTTGGTAGAAAAGATTCTGTGTAAGAGTTGTTTTTCTCTTTTTTATATGGTCTCAAATATCCATTTTAAATTAATGAAAACCATGAAGAAAAACTAAAAAAGGAACAAGTCTATGATAAATATGTAGATATAAGGTTTGTAGTGCTATTGATAATGTTTGAACCTGAAAAATTACATTTTTTGATAATTGCATTATTAATGTATATTTTAATAACTCTGGAAAACAACATAGGTAATCACAGATTACAAAGCTCACCGAGACAAGGCATCACCTTTCTGAGGCATCACCTTTATGAGACCACCTTTATCATATTTTATGAAAATCATACTTTAAAATCTTGGATATTCATGAATACTGTTTTGACACAATATTGTATATCATATGTTAAAAAATTGTATGATAATCATATGTTCATTTCATATGGTATTATAAGATACAATGTTTACCAATACAATAATATAAAATACAATATTGCATCCTATCATACTTACAATATATAATTATATTATACAATATTCAACTGTAATAAATAATGATGCAATATTATATTGTAACATATGATTTGACATTGAATTGTGTAATATATTTTTGCATTTGATCACATAATACAATATCATAATACATATTTATACAATTTAGTATTATATGATACAATATCATATCATATAATGCATCGCAATATTGTAACATATATTCTATAATAAAATATGATTTTGAATTGTATGAAACTGTATCATATTTGCTAAATAATATGATATTGTATCATATAATGCAATATACTTTGATACAACATTTTATCATATCATATGATACAATATCAAGTGATATAGTAAAATATTATATAATACAATATCATATTATACAATATTATATCATATGATACAATAATATAATATTACAATATAATATACAATTTCATGCGATATAATATATTATAAAAACCAAATCATATAATACAATATCGTATTATACGATATTCTATATTATACAATATTGTATACTATGATACAATATTGTATATTGCAAAATCATATGTAACAGTATCATGTGTGAAATAGTATATAATACAATATCATATTATACAATATTTTACCATAATATACAATACTATATATAACAATATCATGATACACTAGCATATCATTAAACATAACAAATATGATACAATATCATTATGTATTATGAAACTTTTTACAATGTAATATATGATTAAATATTGTATCATATAAAACAATAGTGTATCATATCATACAATAGTATATCATAGGAATCATGTTATATCATTAGCAAAAAACACATCTATCAAGCAGGTTTGAGTGAGGTAGGATATTTCTTTAGCATCCTTAATAATAGATATCAGGTTCAGTATTTGACGCTACCACTGCAATTCATTTATATTATAGTTAAATCAACTATGCAAGCTATTTTCTATAAAACATGGGACCTGTTCCAAAAAAATAAACCTCATCCAGCATCTGAAACCTATGGCTCAGATTCAGCATTCAAGCCTGTCAGGTACATCAGTATCATAAGACGCATCATCCATGCAAGTTAGGTGAAGTTAGGACCAGTAATAACTCAGATGTAATCATCAGAGAGCACCTGCACCATAGACTTTAACAAGCTCTCAAAACCTTAACCTCCTCCAGCATCTGAAACCTATGGCTCAGATTTAGCACTCAAGCCTGTCAAGTGCATGATCTATCAGTATCATAAGACGCACCATCCATGCAAGTTTGGTGAAGTTAGGACCAGTGATAACTAAGATATATTGTTTAACATCCTTGATAATGGAAATCAGGCTCTGCATCTGAAGCTACCTCTACGTTTCATTTGTATTATAGTAAAATCAACTATGCAAGTTTGAAATAGTGCTATTATCATTTAAACATGTGACCTGTTCCAAAACAACTTCAACCTCATCCAACATCCGATTCCTATGGCTCAGATTCAGCATTCAAGCCTGTCAGATGCATCAGTATCATAAGACGCACCATCCATGCAAGTTTTGTGAAGTTAGAACCAGTAATTACTAAGATATTATCATCAGAGGGCACCTGCTCTATAAACTTTAACCTGCTCTAAAAACCTTAACTTCATCCAGCATCCAAAACCTATAGCTCAGATTCAGCATTCAAGCCTGTTAGGTGCATCAGTATCATAAAACACACTATCCATTCTAGTTTAGTAAAATTAGTACCAGTAATAACTAAGATATAATCATCAGAGGGCACCTGCGCTATTTATTTTAACCAGCTCTAAAAACCTTTACCTCATCCAGCATCTGAAACATATGGCTCAGATAAAGCATTCAAGCCTGTCAGGTGCATCAGTATCATTAAGACACACCATCCATGCAAGTTTGGTGAAGTTAGGACCAGTTATGACTAAGATAATCATCAGAGGGCACCTGCTCTATAAACTTTAACCAGCTCTAAAAACCTTAACCTCATCCAGCATCCAAAACCTATGGCTCAGATTCAGAATTCAAGCCTGTTAGGTGCATCAGTATCATTAGACGCACCATCCGTGCAAGTTTGGTGAAGTTAGGACCATAAGTAACTTTAAAATGACTATCAAAGGGCACCTGCAGCAAAAACTTTAACCTGCTACAAAAAGCTAACCTCCTCCAGCATCTGAAATTTATGGCCCAGATTCAGCATCCAAGTCTTTCAAGTCCATAAGTAGGTCCAGATGCATCATCCATGCAAGTTTGATGAAGAAAGGACAAGTAATAACTTAGAAAAAGGACCTGCAACAAAAACCTTAACCAGGTCCGGACGCCGACGCCGAGGGTATAGCATAAGCTCCCCCCGACTTAGTTTCGGTGAGCTAAAAATGTTAGTAATTAAATTGCCTTCTACTTTTGTTTTTTACTTTTTTATATACATTAGCAATTATAAACAACACCCATCTGATATTATACATACACTGTATGTCCATAGTGATACACATGTACGTGTGGTAATGAAAAACATGCAACAATGAAAAATATCATCATCTTTATATACATGTGTGTATGAAAAAATGACAATAACAAACCGTTAACCAAATAATATATATATATATATATATATATATATATATATATATATATATATATATATATATATATATATATATAAAATACAAACTCGCACTGACTGATTCACCAAAGGGCCCCATCACTTTACTCTCATGTGTCCTATTTTTGAGTAGTTCATGGAAACTGAAATGTTTTTAATTAATTTCACAATAATTACTGAACAGGTTAAATTCAATTATAGTTTAGGAATATCATATCACGTGTTAAAACCTTAAAAGTGAGAACAGTTACTCTGATGCAGTTCATAAGTACATATGTTATAACGTTACATAGATACTACAAGTGTTGGTAAATTAGATGCATTGTCTTCAAAACTTCTAATTTCGTTGATGTTTGCATAGTACATTTACACAAAACTCTGTATTATTAGCACCAGGGAGCAATGGGCAAAGCACCGAGCACAAAGTCCATCTGATTAGAGCATTTTGTTACAGATTATACATCCCTGATTTGATACAAGCAAGTATGTCCCGATGGAACTAATTTAACCATCTTTACGATACCTTAAACAGTAAGAAAACATTATTAATAAAATTCTAACAGTAAATACACATTTTTGGGGTATAATTGTTTCTCTCTCTCTCTCTCTCTCTCTCTCTCTCTCTCTCTCTCTCTCTCTCTCTCTCTCTCTCTCTCTCTGTAGTATCATTTCCGATTTTTATTCAAGTAATTGTAAATATCCGGATTACAAACTTTAAGTCAGATATTAACTAAAGATTTTATCACAATTACATTTGACCCGCTCTGTCATATTTTTTCCTGATTATTTTTCAAACTAATTTATTTAAAAAATCATAACGAATACCTGACATATCAGCAAAAACACATACACGATACAAGGCCATCCTTAAAAATTGTTTGTTTGGAATTGACCCACGGCAAAGGAGGGATTATTATAATTTTATAAGCGAGGGTATTTCAATGAGGAAGGAGGCATTTCCAAACAAATAATTTTATTTTGGCCCAATTAAAAACGTTTTTTTTTGGTCAGGTTTACCATGTTGATATGCAGGGTATTTTTATAAATAATCTAATGGTGTTTTTAAATAGATTGACACATGTACATACATTTGACGGATGACTTGTTAGGAAGATATGAAATTTAATGTGTATTTTCAATTAATACTTATCACAAATTAAATTTTGTCAAGGATGGTTTTGTAATAAATGTGCGCAATTTAATTATCAGATAAGTGAAATTTGTACAAATACTTGACCAAGGTAGATGTGGTAATGGAACACGTATACTCTATTTTATCTATATTTACCTCTCTACAAACATAAGGACCACATGTACAACTGAACTCACTTATGCAGTCATATGCTATTTAAGGAAGGAGTCTTCTCGTTATCAGACATCCTTTTTATATTAAGAAATTTATAAAATTTTGACACAGTCGAACAGATCATATATCTAAATGATTCTATCAATTTAATCAAATTTGACCTTTTTGTTTTCGCATCAAGGTCAGGTCAAGGTCACTACCTTTTTCCTCAACTTCAAAGATGATAAAAGTAACTGTAGTTATCTGCAGTTATGTGGACATCTGTTTAAGATATGAATTTTCTATTCTTCAACGAAATGATATAATATCAGAATGTCTATCAGCTTATACTCCGAAATTGGAATTATTACTTAAACTAAAACTGATATTGCTTAGCCCGCATTTCCTCTAATTTTCTTAAATTTGGAAGATATTTTGATTATTTTTTTATGCTTCCAATATTAAAATATTTCTGATTTTTACACATTATAAAGACCTTACATAAAGATATAAATTGACAGAAAAGCTAATATATTGACCATTTGATAAGAGAGAAAATCCGACTTTAGTGATTTTTTCACACAAATCCATTTAGAGATTGAGCGCTTAAAAAAGCTAATAAAAATGTAAATTGATAGGCAAATCATATTTTAAAAACATATTCTGAAATCTAAGTACCTTATCATTAGTTCACATAAGTTGAAAAAATCCGACATTAATGTTATTGTTTTAAAAATGCTAAATAGACTCATGAATCCACAGCAATTCTGAATAGCAAAAACATGTGATATTTTCCTACGCCAATGTTCCGCCAAAAATATAGTCCTTGTTAGATTCTAAACTTTGTTTACTATTTCTATGCCAAGTTGTATGATTGTAAAAAAGAAAGAAAAATATGATATTTTAATTTACTTTCATCTTGATTTAATGACCATTTAATCAAATTTACTTTTGACAAGTCGAAAACCAGAAAAGACTCCTTCCTTAAAACGGGGTTATCCTTTCATTATACACAGGTAAAATTGCAACATATGTTCAACATATGTTTCCAGCAACATGTTGAACATATGTTGAACATTTTATGTCAGTTATACGCGCAAATACCCCGTTTAGTAGCCAAATGAAAACAAATACATGGTAACAAGTCTAGCTTTTTACACTCATATTACGCAATACCCGAAGAAAATATTATTGTTACGACATTAATAAGATCATAATGAACAACTTTTGCAGCGACAGGCATATCCAAATCTTAACCGCTTTTGAGTTATAAAGTTGAGTTCGGCCTTTTATGCCTGAAAATTACTAATGCCTTAATACATATCTACAATCTTTTGTCTATCATTCCTGAAATTTTGAATTCAATACCTTTTATAGTTTTTGAGAACACTCTTGGACAAGTCGACACTCTGAAAATCAAGAAAACGGCGATATATCAAAAACGGAAATGACGTCATCAACCAAAAAAATTTCCGATAAGGTTTAGACTAATATCAATAAGATCTGAAAATTTTATTAAAATCGATCAAACAGTTTTTGAGTAATCGCTGACACAAAATCGGTAAGAAAAAAAAAAGGAGAAGAATGAGAAAAAACCCCCCGAAGAAAAACAATAAGGTCTTCCGTTGGAAACGGAAGACCTTAATAAATTAAAATTTGTAGGTTTTTACGAAGCAACTAATTTCTGAGGAGCAGAAAGTTATGGTGGCAAGTTTGAATGTAAGTTAATACTTGTACAATTACTGATTTGGATTTTTAAATTGGTCAATTTGGATTGTTCAATTTTGATTTTTTTTTCAGAACAGGATTATTGATTTGTTAAAGGAATTAGAGGTAGAAATTCAGAATAGAGTGGATGCTGAGAAGGCGGCTGCACGAGCGAGGCAAAATAATCAAATTACACCCACCAGTAACCACTTTAGAGTATAATTATTGTATTATCATTAAAACACATTATACACATATTTATTTTGCTTATATATTCCACTGAAAATTAGTTAGAATGGATATTTAGATTATAAATTAACTAAACTACGATAGGATTTTTAACATATCAATACTGTATACATGGTTATTTTCGTCCCTGTAATTTTCGCCTTTCTACACTTGCAGTTTTGCCCAGTCTTAAAGTCACCCAGCAATTTGTGTTAAAAGAGATAGAATAGGAGACATTGAAATTCGCACAGTCTTAAATTCGCCCACTGACAACGAGGGCGAAAGGGGCGGAAATAAAACGGGGGCGAATATTTCCCTGTACACAGTAATTAATTCCAAATGTCCGTGTCAAACTAAACCTTAACGCTTAATTATAGAAAAGTCTAGAGAAATAGTAGAGTGTTCCAGATGATTTACCAAGGGTTCTTTCATCCGATGAGAAAAAGGTAATTCGTTAAAAAATCTTGCTGTTTCAATAAAGCACGGATTGTGAAGAGAGTGATTTGTTTTTTTTTATTGGTTAATATCATTAAATCAAACCTTTTTCTTGAAATACGATTCATATTAATTAAATGATTTTAATCAAATTAACTTTTACAAAACATTTTAGAAAAACAAAATAGAGGAGGAACCAGAAAAAGAAATCTTGAATACACCAATGGCAAAATATTTTATGCTGCAAGAAAAGAAGCCATTCTCACAAATTGCTATAAGCCAATAGGATTAAATAAACCGTGTCAGTCAGATTTCAATTGCTTGGTAAATATTTTCGTACTCTCTTAGTATTTCAACTCAAACACTTGTAAAACTTATACAAAAGTTAGTCACAAGAAATAGCAAAATGAACATACATAATTTGATTTGTTTTATCAAGAATTTTAGGTCAAACAACACGTAAAATGAAGATGTTTAAATTTTTTAAACTCCGAGTTTGTGCCTGCGCCCTGTACAACGACCACCGATTTGTTTATGTACTGTCATAAACAAACTATTAATTATTTTGTAATATTAATTTGCTCAATTATTCGGTTAGGTTTCTTCAATGTTTATGCCAATTTTCATTAAAATTCGCCACTTAGAAAGAGAGATATTTGTATTGTCTCATAAATTTCCGAACAACCCTCGTATGTAACAATTTCAGATCCTTAGTAATAAACACACAGCAAATTAAAGTCAATCTTATTGAAATGCTAATATTTATTCAAAATAAATTAGCTTGACAATCTTCCTATAATTCATTTCTTTATAAACTATATTTTGTATAATTTATTATCAATGGTTATCATTTTTCAACTTTAGCAATTTAATCGAAGTGGATGGTCTTCTTTTGACTATAAGGCCAGACCAACTGAACCACCTCTTTCCCACAATCACATCCAAATCGCCTAATGTCAAGGAAAGGGTTGTAGGTCCGAAGTCAGCGAGATACAAGTTTTAAAAAAAAATAATACTTCTAATTAGTATCAATACATATTCTATTACCAACATTGATTATATTTACCGTTGCTGGAAATCAACACGTTGCATAACATGAAAAGTCAATTTAAAATTGTAACTTCTGTAGTTCCCTAATGAAAATTATAAATTAATGATCCTTGCGTATTTTTTTATTCTGTACACAAATCAGATTCATAAAAAAAGTATCTTTTAATTTCAGAGACTTTGTGAAGAAATAAAAAAAAAATTGAATGACTAATGGATAAAGAACGATAATGAAAGAGACAGAGGGAGAGAAAGAGAGGGAAGGGGAGAAGAGACGAGAGAGGTGGAAGGGAAAGAGATGTCGATATGAGACTGATAGAACGAGAGGGCGATAGAATGAGAGACAGAAAAAATAGTAACGTATACAAAATTATGATTGATAAAGATTTCAAAAATCTTCTACAGTTTTCTTATGATATTTTGTTAACAAAAATAATTATTGCCAAATACTGCTTGAATCGCCTATATCCCTACACGCCAGTTCGCTGTGGAGTTCTCACGTGTTAACATAAACACTTTCTCGCCATGTTATTTGATCGCGATGAAACTGTCATAGTTACGCTCTTTTTGTAAGACAGGAAAAAACATCAAAAATCAAATAAAAAGGCAAATGCATTATTTATCTATGCATACAAATTACTTTCTAAAACAAAGAAATAAATGCACAATCTAAAAAGTTCAAGAAATGCCAGTTGTAGGTATAATCTGCTGTAAAGAAATCGAAGAGCTAATATACCTTTGACAGTAACCTTTAGGCCTCAACGGTCGCCCGAGTAGCATATAACATGTACACAAACTTGTCCAGGAGTCTCCTATATGTATTTAATTAAGTTTCATTCTTGAGTAGAAAAAATTATAAATTTGTAATGCCGACCACCTCCCTGCCTGAAATCTTTCAAAAAATACCATGAAACCTATAATTTTAGCGAAAAACTTAAAAATCATAATAAAGTGCATGACCTGATATTGAAAAGGTGCAAGACTCCGATAGAAAATAATTTTCCCATATTTTTTAACTATCAGGGTATGTTTTATGTGTATATGTTTTCATAGATAAACTAAAACAAGATGGCTAGTATACATGTTTTATGTATATATAAAACAACCTCCCATTCCCCATCACCAGGTGCAGACAGAAACTCTCCCTGGGGGCATTTAAACAAATAAAAAAACCCAGCTTTAACAGTCATCATGAGTTATTCTTTTCTCCTGTTCCAGCTTTTGAAGTCATTGACAATTAATCACCATTTGGCATAAACCAAACCAAAATCATTTTACATGCATCAGTGATTTTAGTTAGCCAATTATTAAGGTCTTCCGTTTCCAACGGAAGACCTTATTGTTTTCGTACTGTTTCTTCTTCTTCTTCTTATTTTTTTCCACAAATTTTGTGCACGCGATTTCTTGAAAACTATTCGGCCGATTTCGACCATTTTTTCACAGATGATTGCCAATTGTCATTTTTCTAGAAGATTTTTGAAATTTTGAAATCGTCACTTCCGGTTCCGATTTACGGCCGATTTTGTAAGTTTTTACGACCAATTTTGTGCAGACATAAACTCAGAGACTATCAGAGATATGGCTATGAAATTTTCAGGATAGGTAGTCTATAGTTTGACGTTGTGCACAATGTAGTTGATTTACGCCAGTGGCGCCATTTCTTTGAGCTCGCCAAGGCACGAAAATTGGGTACGAATTTTGAATCAAAATTTTCATACGTTTTGATCTGTATCTTTTTATCAGTTGATATTTTGTTAAGACATATATCACAAAAGTGGTAGAGAATCAAAAGTATTTTCCAACGAAATCAAGAAAAAGGGGCTGACCCCTTTTTTTCGGGGCCAAGGCACTCGTAAACTCTATTACAAATAACTTAAAAACGATAAAGATTTTATATTGCATTATAGAAGCAATGTTGTTGATCGTAGCAATATCTATCAGAAAAAATCATTGCCACGCCCATTTATTACGTAATTAGGGATTTTTAGGGGCCAAAGTACTTAAACTTTGACGCGATATATCTAGAGATGGAGACATATTTTGTTAAGCATTGTAGAAGAGAAAATGTCTGTATTGATAATACTAATCGATTCCACTAATCAAAACACCAATGTATGTTCACATTAAGGATCTAAAGGGCTGGCCCCTTATATACTCAATCATTTGTATCTCAAAAATGAACAACAACTTAAGGTAAGTATAAGAACAAAAAATCTTAGTATTCGTGATACCTTTCGAATGAACTCAAGAAAAAGGGGCTGGCCCCTTAAATCAGGGGCCAAGACACTCTTTAAGTCTCTTACACATAACTTAAAAACAATCAAGATTTTGTAATGCATTATAGAAGCAAAGTTGTTGATCGTAACAATATTAGTTTGTAAAACGAATTGCCACACCCATTTATGACGTAATTAGGGATTTTAGGGAACTAAAATCTTAAATCTTTAATGTTCTGTATGTGAAAAAGCAAAACACTTTGTTAAGCATTGAAAAGGATATTGACTATCGTATACATTATCTGAAAGGAAGGGGTTGAGGGGGGGGGGGGGGGATTCTGAAATTTCTTTAATATTTTAATCGTATCGTTTACAAAATTGAACGGAAGACCTACTCGTTACTCGTAACGAGATCGTATCTAGTTACTTTACTATTTACAAGTCTATTTGTTTATTTAGAAAGTTCAAAAACTGTTTTTGTTTCAAATGATAAATATACTTATATAACTACATTATATTCAATGATTGAGTACTAAATATGAACAAGCAAAGAAAGATACTCCATTATAAAGAAGCAAGGGAAGACAACTCCATTAACCGTTAATCCCCCCCCCCCCCCCCGCCTCTTCCCAAATGCTTTCACAATCTCTTAACTTTGATAGACAGCTCCTTCTTATTCTTCTCTATATTTGTGAATTTACTCACTTCTCTTATTGAAATTCCTGAGCAGAATAAAATAATAATTTTGATAGGAATAACGGCGGTGTGTTCTCCTGGAGATCCGCAAGGTTCGCACTACCCCTTACCGCCCGTCGGCTAACGGACAGGTTGAACGATATAATCGGACCCTCATGGATGCTGTCAGATGCTATATTGACAAGGCTCATGATTGTTGGGACGATTATCTCGCACAGATAGCCGGAACCTTGCGCTCTGCGGTGAACCGCCACTCAGGTTTCACCGCCAATAAGCTGATGTTAGGCAGGGAAGCTAACACGCCGGCCAGCCTGATGTATAAGGCCTCCCCTGCAGGTGAGCCCTGTGAATCTGGATACCTACGTGACGGATCTGGAGGAGAAAATCCAGTGTGCGCATGAGACCGCCCGTAGACGCTTGAACACATCAGAAGAGCGGATGAAAAGGTACTTTGACCTCAAAGCAGCCACCCATCCCTTTGATGAGGGTGACTTGGTATATATGCTAGACACTGCGACTGTGAAGGGCAAGTGCCGGAAATTGAGCCCTTCCTGGAATCATCCTTAAGAGGCTGTTCCCTTACCTCTACCGTGTGAAGACCAAGACGGCCGTGATGAGAAGTGCAATGATTGGGATATTCCCTTGTGGCTGGCCAGTTATCGAGAGAAGTTTGTGAGCGGGGAAGGTTCACAGTATGGGGGATCTGACGGGAATAGCGGAGCGCAAGGCTCGAATTCTCAGGAAAATGGAGCTGTTCCTGTTGAAGGCCCAGACGAAAGTGATGACGGTCAGTCCAAGCCCGTCCGCCGTAGGAAGCTTCCTCGGAAGCATTGTCACTCGCCAAGTAAGACCTCTAATGGGCCCTACCGACGTAAGGGTCGACCCCAGAGGCCCAGTCAGTCATTCTATGATACAACCGAAAAATCGCCGGAAACCTCTACGGACCCTGAACTTTACTGCCTCTATCATCGCCCTGATGATGGAAGACTGATGGTCCAGTGCGATCAATGCGATTGCTGGTACCATGGTTCGTGTGTCGGCGTCTCATCAGAGTAGGTCACCACCATGGACCAGTTTATATCTCCGTCCTGTATGGGGGAGTAGCAATTAACCGGCTTTGCTTGTTTTTCAGAAACGACAATAATCACGAGGAGGAAGCAGCCCCCCCCCTTTGCCGGGTGCCGCGGGGGATCCCTGCCCTCACCAGAGAAGACGAAGAAGAGGTTCACGCGGGGCAGATTCGGTGTGCTCGTTTTTGAGTTGGGTCGAGAGGTCCAGGAAGATGCGGGACCATGTTACCTTAGCCCATCTTCGTCCGGTGTTCCGGAGGTCTGTGCCCCCCGTGTCAAGGGCCGGCCTCTGCTATAGAATTCTGATGTGGCTGTCGCACTAACTGCTGGGAGATGAAGCCACTCTGTCTGACCTAGCCAGCGACGTACCGACAGGGGAGGTTTTCCGGGACCCCGCAGCTGGCGTGCCATCAGACCATGCACATGCTATGGATGCCCTTTGCCGGTTCATGGGGGAGGAGCCTCCACACCGGTACACCCTATTTGGGCGCCTCCACCTGGCCCTTCTGATCCACTGTAGGGTGCAGGCGCACTTGGTCTCCCGTTTGAGCCCGAGCCAGCGGCACGTTTTTCAGGAGTTGTGGGCCCAGGAAGTACTGGATGGCCACCCGCTATCCCAGTATGGGATGTCCGGACTGATGCCACCGACAGCCCCTGCCCCGTCTTGCCTAGAGGACTGGGCCCCCCCCCCCCCCGGGACATTAACTGGAGGATATCTTGCGGTGGACTACCCCCGCGGGTATGCTGGGGCCCGCAGGGTCCACCTTGTGGACCTTGAGGAGTGGTAGCCCCCTTGGTCTGGCTCTACTACCTCCATGGACCTTTCACCAGATTTCACGTTTTTTTTTGGGCAGAGGCCATCAGTGCGGTATGGCCCCACCTGCCCAAATAGCATTACGTTTAGGCAGATATGACGTTAATTATCCCGGGGCGACCGGGATGGGCGTTATGCGCCTTTCCAGTTGGTGTTGTTGGTAGTCCCGCTGGTTGGTGAAGACAGGGTAGCCCCACTGGTACGTGTGGGCCGAGTCCCTTTTAAGAAAACGGAGGGGAGTGTAGTGATCGTCGACCCATTCGTTGTACGACTGGCCTACAACCTACATGCTGTGACGTCACCTGGCGGGAGCCCCTGCTCGAGGTGATGATCCAGCGAACCCATCAGACGACCTGCAACCTTAGATGACAACAGACGTCAACCACAGTGTTCAGATCATGAATCTAAAGCTAGTCACCCCCCTGATGACTCCAACAACAATAATACTCCGGACCCTCGTTTCGTCATCCCTGGGATATAGTCCGGTATCTCCGGATTACTGCCCATCTTTCCGACCACCAGTAAAAGCAGAACCTACAGACATCCCACTAATGACCAAGACAACACCCAATACATCAACGCAGGGCCTGTCTCCGATTGTTGCACCCGGATTTTGGACACCGCCTTCCAATTACCCTCTCAAAAAGGAGCTAAATGCTTTAAACGAACTAGTAGATAGTGTCCGTGTAGACCTACTACAAACATCTATAATTGTGAATCATATTGATGATTCTATGAAAAAAAAATCGTGAGTTTTTTAACAGAGGAAAGAAGTTTAACTAAACGTTTATCTGTTATATTTACCTAATCACTATGTGATCATTTTGACATTAATCAAAATCTGTCAATTTTGTTTTGATTTTTTAACAATGGAATTATTTTTTAAATGCTTCACTTATTTTAATGATTTGTATAATGAATTCAGATTATCTATTTGTTATGAACTAACAACAGATTTTATTAAATTTTTTGTTGGTGATGAATTCGACTTGAATTACAACATAGTACTTATTCTCGTAAGAGATTGATCCGTAACGTTCGAACAGAAAAATCTGGCTGAGAGAATACTTAAACTTGGAGCTTATATAGTTACCAAAATGCCGTGTGTCTTAGACATTCCTGTGAATAAAGATTAAAAATAAGAATATTTTCCTTAGATACAGTTTGCGACCATTCCTAAAAATTAGAAAAAAATCAAAATAGGGATTTTTCCTTGGATACAGTTTTCATCCTTCCTAAAAATAAAAAAAATCTATAAAGTTATGTGTCTTAAATATTCCATTATTTACAGAAAAACTCGTGATCCCAAGCGGTTTAATGGAATGTGTAACCTTAGACCTTGGGATAATTCCTGACGTCAATGACCCCAGACTGCTTACTTAGATAGGTGACTCAAGACGCACCCATGACGTCATTGACTCTAAACTGACCCCAGACTATACCCCTTACTACTCCTGGACGCTGTGATTAATTCTGTATCTATACATGTATAGAGAATTCAAGTAAGAAAATGTTTTCCATAAGCATACTTGACAAGCGAGACACAATAAGGAAGAGTGGAAAAAGCTGGATTTATTAAATAATCCAGGAGCAAAACCTTAAAGTCTCAGAAGTTGTCGAACCTTAAAGTCTCAGAAGTTATCGATGTAACAACCCATCTGCTGGGTGTTTCACTGATGGGTATGTAAAAATACTGGAATTATATACCTCATGTTGTCTTTGTGTGCAAATATTAAAGCAAAATAATTGGAATGAAAGATGGATCAGTTCGGTATTCATCCATATATACAAGTCAAAATAAACTAGTGATAATTTTTATATAAGGAACATTTAACCTTTATTGTTCATTTTGAAGTTTTCTTTTCGTAAGTTCTATGCTCGATACAACGACCTTGTCAGCAAATACAATCTTCCACTGGGTCTCATGCTGACTGACGTTTTTCATACTAATTGTTAGACCATAATTAATCACCAAATTATCTAAGGACTTTTCCGTTCTTTCCCGATTACGACAAATAGCACACGGCGGGTGTGACCGGTCAGCAGAGGATGCTCACTCCTCCATGGCACCTAATCTTGCCTCTAAGAGTTTCCAGAGATCCGTGATTGCTCTGCTTTGAAATGTTATTTAAATACCGAATTGTCGACGATTTTTTTCCTTTTTTCCCAATCATATTTTCCCCAAATTACAACAATTTCCCCGATAATGACATTTTTACCGATATGACATTAGACGCAAGGCCGGTGTCACCGGTCGGCAGAGGATGCTTACTCTTCCATGACACCTGATCTTACCTCTTTTTAGGTCACCTGAGTAAACTCAGGTGACCTATTGCTATCTGTTTTCGTCTTTCGTTAACAATTTACATTTTTAACTTCTTCTTAAAAACTACAAGGCCAATTGTTTCTATTTTTGGTGTGAAGCATATCTATGGTAAGAGAAATGTAAAGTGTGAAATTGGTGGCTCTACCACCCCCAGGGTGACACAGGTGGGGCCAAATTTGCAAAAAACCAGCCAAATTTTCAAAAATCTTCTTCTCTACTCCCACACATGTGAGGAAAAAACTGATTGCATGGTTATGATGTCCATGAAGCCCTCTACCAAAATTGTGAAATTCATGGCCCCTGGGTCAGGGGGTTCAGGCTTTAGGGTGGGGCCAATATGACCATATTGTAAAAATGTATTAAATCTTAGTAAATCTTCTTCTCTACTCCCATAGATATTTGTTAAAAACTAAATACATGGTTATGATGTCCATGAAGCCCTTTACCAAAATTGTGAAATTTATGGGCTCTGGGTCAGGGGTTCAGGCTCTAGGGTGGGGCCAATATGGCCATATAGTAAAAATGTATTAAATCTTAGAAAATCTTTTTCTATACTCCTGTATATATTTGTGAAAAAGTAAATGCATGGATATGATGTTCATGAAGTCTTGTACCTAAATTTTGAAATTCATGATCCCTGGGACAGAGGTTTAGGCCCTAGGGGGCCAATATAGCCATATAGTAAAAATGTATTAAATCTTAAAAATCTTTACTCCCACACATGTGGGCAAAAAACTGAATGCATGGTTATGAACTCCTCTACCTAAATTGTGAAATTCATGACCCATAAGAAAAGGTTGAGGACCTAGCATTTGGAGAGCATTTGGAAAGAGTTGAAAGGGGGGGGGGGGGGGGGTAAACAGTTAATGGAGTTATTTTCCCTTCCTTCTTCCTAATGGAGTTATCTTCCTTAGCTTGTTCATATTTAGTAATTATTCATTGAATATAGAAAAATAATGAAGATGTCCATCAAAGTTATTGATAAGATATTGTGAAAGCATTTGAAAAGAGTTCAGGGAAGAGGATTATAACAGTTAATGGAGTTATCTTCCCTTGCTTCTTCATAATGGAGTTATCTTCCTTGGCTTGTTCATATTTAGTAATAAATCATTAAATAGAATGTAATTATGTTGTATGATCAAAATAGTTATGCAAATATTTTTATCATTTGAAACAAAAACAGTTTTTAAATTTTTTAAGATAAACAAATAGACTTGTTAATAGTAAAGTAATAAGTAGTATACAGGCCACCTTGTTTAAGTTTATCTATGAAAACATATAAACATAAAACTATTTTGTAAGTTAACATATGTGGGAGAAATAAATTGAATGGAATCTGGGCACCTCTTCTATAGTATGTCATAAACTCTGTTAAGAGCTTCAAGTCTTGTGCTAAACAATAGGGTTAAGAGTCCTTTCCAAAAGATTTCAGGCAGGGAGGTGGATGTCATTACATTATTATAATCTTCTAATCCATTATGAAACTCAATTAAATGCATTTATGAGACTTCTCGACAATTTTGTGTAAGGGCTATGGTACTCAGGTGACCGTTAAGGCCTATTGGCCTCTTGTTTTTAAGAGGTCCGTGTTCGCTCTGCTCCTGTTTTGTGATTTTCCTTTGGACTTTTGAATTTGAACACTGTTCGTTATCACCACATGTCATTTTTAAAGGAATATACAATAAAAAATCTGGTAGGTGAACAGTGTATCCTTTTAAGGAAAAAAGAACCACTTTTCCTTTTAGGAAAAAACCTGATAGACAGTTGAAATGCAAGGAAGGTTTCCATGGCAGTTGATTCAAGAATACTGTCAATGACTGTAGCATCAAAGCTTCTATCACTAACTGCTGAGCTTGCAGTGGAAAGAAAGTCACGCTTTGTAACACAGGATATTGAATAGACATTTTCACTCCATGATTGTACATTATTTTGACGCATCTCTTACCGGTATTATGATCACTCATATATTTATTAATAACAATATAATTTCTAGTTATTTAGTCAATGCAGTGAAATAAGTAAAATCTTGATATGAATCATACATGATTTATTTTGTATAGCATTTGAATTTCACTAAAAACGCATTTGTACATTCACATCAGTAAGTTTAAGCAAACAGTGTATTTATACATAATTATTTATTATTTATAAATAGAAATGACCGAGACGTGTAAATCTCAGAATACCCGCTTAAAGCTGAACGCTCGTAAATTGGCATAGTCTGCCATGTTACTTTTTCATCACCGCTATACCTACAGTCCCTATTTAGTTTTTCGTCGTTTATCTCCACTGCTTGAAAAACTAGCTTTACAATGCAAGTAAAGGCAATGTAAA